>JBBPJV010000438.1:0-22973 GCA_038088915.1 Sutorius aff. eximius
CACTGACGGTAATACCCTCTCAAACGCTTTGTCTCGTCATCCTCACTTTTATTTTCTTCCCAGAGGTTTCTCCACCAGCACCGCCGCCACTGGCTGAAGGTAGTAGTTTGACAGTGCCACTTTCGTACCCCATACCCACCCGAACTCGATCCATCTCTGCGCCTGCTGTACCCCGCGTACAAACACAACTTCCTCCCGCGTCTCTGTCCCACACACCCTCACCAATCAGCTCCCCCCATCTCGCTCAAATGCCTTCATTCTCTCTTGTCGGTGCCATAGAATTTCATCAGGTCGTTTCTTCCCTGCGAAGCCAGGCTGCTACTTCATCTCTCAGCATATTCGACTCCCCCGTGACACCTTACGCGGGTGGCCACTACCACGCCCCCCGCCGCCACAGCCGTTCCAGTTCCGTTTCCCCACGCCCACCAACTGAAAATGAAGAGTGGGACCGGGCTCTCGGCGTCCCACTGAACGATCGCTCTCCGAAATTATTCCGCGCCTCTATCTCGGAAGAGCCGGACCGTGAGGAAGCAGAAATGCTCGATGTGCCCGAGGAGGAGGATGCAGAAGGTGCACGTACCCCGCTTTCCATCCCTACAATACCCTCCATATCGCATACGCCTGCTTCTCCTACCGATGAACAGGCCCCGACCGAGCCCGAGGAACAAATCCCACCACCGCGGTCTCGAGGTGTATGGCACGTTCTAGCGCGGGCTTGGCATATCTTGTTCCCGTCACTGCATAAATTCCAGTCGAAGACGCTGACGGGGAAGATCATCTCGCTCCTCGCCGCCCCGGCTGTTATGGCATTGACGATCACATTGCCTGTCGTCATACACTCTTATGGTAACGACGGATCGCATGAGGAAAAGACGGACCGACACGAGTCACATCTCTCCGACTTTGAGGAAGAGGGTGTCGAAAGAGCATTGATTGCTGAACATGAGGTCGAAGAAGACCTGCACGTGGAAGAATCAAACAAGTGGTTGACCGCGGTCCAATGTATCCTCGGCCCCTTGTTTTGTGTTACTGTGTTGTTCAGTGCGTCGTTTTCGTCCTGAGACGAGCCCATTGTTGACTTGGACCAAGGTGGGAGCAGTCACATAAAGTGGCTGTTGGCTGGGACCGCCATAGGGGGGTTCGTGCTCGCCATCCTTGTGCTCGTATTTTCCAACTTTCGGTTGCACCCTGCTGCGCAAATGGCGAAATGCTGCATGGGGTTCCTCGTCTCTGTTGTATGGATCATGGCGATTGCCGACGAAGTCGTGAACGTCCTCCAAGTAACCAATATTGAATCCCCCTGCCGGATGCATGCTCACGCGTCTTTTTTCTAGACCTTTGGGTTCATCTTTGGGCTTTCGGACGCCATCATCGGTCTCACGATCTTTGCCGTCGGCAACTCGCTCGCCGATCTCGTCGCCAACACGAGCGTCGCCGTATGCGCCACTCGCATACATCGTTATTCATACTCACTCCCCTCCCACAGGTCTTCGCCCCGATGATGGGCTTCTCTGCTTGCTTCGGCGGCCCGATGGTCAACATCCTCCTAGGGATCGGCATCTCAGGCACATACGTCATCAACGAATCCGGTGGCGCTCCGTACGACCTCCACTTTACGCCGACGTTGATCACCAGCACGGTCGGGCTGCTAATGTTGTTGTTGACGACGCTGGCGGTCGTGCCGATGAAGGGGTACGTGCTCTCGAGGCGGTGGGGGATGTTTATGATTTTGGCGTACGTGGTGTTGATGAGTGCGACGTTGGCGGTAGAGTTGAGTTTTGAGTGAGGGTGCTGTGCTGGAGTTGTGTTTAAGCTTAGCGTCCGGTTTATACTGTACTTTGGGGTAATGGTGGAATTTACCTGTGCAACTTTCGATTCCCACCGACTTGCTGATCGAGCTGAAAGACATCTGGTATATACTCGTGAAACCCAAAGTCAACCTATGTTCGCATACGTATCATGCCCCACATCAGCATGCTCGTCGGGCCAAGCGCAAGCTAGTTGGCAGACATCCAATAACTTCAAACCCAGAGGATCGAAATATTTTGGATGGAGTAACCCATGCCGATTAGCATCCGCGAGTAGGTTACCTAACGAGAGTTGCTACTTTGTACGGTAGACGCCTGTGCCACTCCCCCAGGACTGACTGCTCGAAGTCGGGTCTCGAAGCCAGATATGTCGGCTGTGGATATTAAATCTACTCGACGCCGGAAAGTTCACGAAACCCTCATCAACATCGCGAATGTTTCCAAGAAGCTTTGTACCACACTCGCACCAGCAAATTCCACTTTGCAGGGTGCTCGTGCTCGGGGTCGGCTAGACAGGATCGTTGTTACTTCTGGGACCATACTTGCAAGATCCTTGGAGATCGGTTCCTCTCTCGATCCTCGAGTGGAAGATTGGCTCAGCAGCAAGGAACCCAACATGTGCTTGGACATATTGAGGGACATGGAGAGATTGGTCACGGCACATCGACCTGGGAAGACACTGTTGGGTAGGGTCACTGGGCTGGTCACTGGGGCGGTTCACTCCATGCGTATCGAGGATAAAATCAACGACGCGATCAAGCTGTTCAATGACCGGGATGATTACTTCTATTTCTTGCTCATACCGGAGTCGTGGTAAGTATCTCGGTAAAGCTCATCGGTTCAGCGCTTCACCATCTTACGAATCAGGGACTTCGAGACAAACATTCGACTACAAGTAGGAGGGGCTCCGTGCATTGTCCCAGGGGTCAGCCGATCGGATACGAACCCCCTGGCGACGAGGATCGAGTACGTCTCATGTTATTATGTATAACGCGTTTACTCTCTGACCGAGTTCTTGCATTACCCATTTTAATAGTGAACAGCAAGAGAGTGGCTGTTCCGAGAAACAAGATAATGAAAGAGTCGATTGTATGTATGCTAGTCTTATCCTTGTCAATGTGCTATGCCTGATACGCTCTCGTGCGTTGTTAATAAGCCAATAAACTCAGCTCTGTCATGCGATGGCTCGACGGAGTCAATTGTCACGGGAAACACGAAAACGTTGTTTCTTTGCGTCAGCGTGATACGTGCACATGGTTGCCCAAGACGAATCAGTACAAGGTGTGGCGGGATGGTAGTGGTTCCTTCCTTTGGTTGCAAGGCAAAGGTATATCCACAAACGCCTTATTTTTGGTTCATGCTGATGGGGGGATGGTTTCAGCCGGCGCCGGAAAGACAGTACTAGCGTATGTTGAGTCGGAAGTGGTCCCTTCTTAACACCCGTGTTGACCATTCTACAGCGCTTCCGTGATTGAAGCAATCAGGAGAAATCGCGAGGATGGAGAATTGGTCGTATTCTTTTACTGCGATTTCAGGGACGAACGGACCACGAGTGCCGCAGGCGTAATGCGTTCCATCCTCTCCCAGCTATTATCCAAACTCCGAAATGGTACTGGTCAAGAGTTGGTTCGTCTAGTTGATGACTTGGACAACGGGAAGACCGAAGGTACTCTGCACCTCAGACACGCAAAGAGTATAACACCCTTCGTATCTCGTGTTGCGAGACGGTTTAGCCGACAACCCTTTGTCATCCTCGATGCCTTGGACGAATGTAAGGATGTCGAGGACCTTCTATGTGCGCTCCGCGAATTGTCAGCCGATGGCGGAATGCGACTATTTGTAACCAGCCGCCAGCTCCAGGTCATCAAGGACTACTTCCGCGATCTTTCTTCCATGTCCATGGAGGGGATGGCAAGAGCGGTATCTGCAGATATTGAGCTACACGTGACTAGAGAGCTCGATGGCGATCGGCGGTTAAGGGGGCTCGATGCAGAATTGAAAACGGAGATCCTTACTGCCCTGCGAAATAAAGCTGACGGGATGTGAAGTGAACATTTACTACGCGCAAGCCCCGTGCTCATGACTACGGTAATCTAGGTTCCGTTGGATTCAGTGTCAGATCGATACCCTCAAGAAATGTGCGACCGCAAGTGATATCCGGACAGCACTTCACAGCCTCCCATGTGGCCTTGATGAAACCTATGAAAGAATTCTCTGCGGAATCGACCCGCAATCATCCGATGGACAAATAGCACTACGTGCACTAGTCTGGCTCGTCATTGCGTTACGACCTCTAAAGCTGGGCGAAATTCTTGAGGCCCTCTCGATTGATCTTCGAGGACGAAGATTGCATCATGGGATTGCACCCGTGCATGGTCATGTCTTACTGGACGCGCTCGGCAGTCTCGTGGTATATAGTGAAGAGACTGGTGTCATCAACCTATCTCATTTCAGTGTCAAGGTGAGTTGCAAGATCCCGCCTGCATGGCTATGTGCATCACGGTAGGCTAATGGACCATTCAGGAATACCTCATGAACACGCCGAGCCGCAGCGACCTGTCGGTCTACCACATCGACGCTAAGATTGCCCATGCAAAGGTAGCACAGTTATGCATGTGCTATGTTTCTGCCGTGATCAAGCGCTTGCTACCTCGGGTTTCCGATGCTAAGAAAGCAGGCCTCCCAGCTCCCATTGACCAGCAAGTTGATATCGCCCCAGCTCAGGCCCCCCTCCTTGATTATGTGTTCAGCCATGGTTTTCGCCACCTTGGGTATATTGGACCCGACCTGGAAAATGCTGCGGTCATAGATGACATAGTGGCCCTCCGATTGGACATAAAACAGCACCCCGACGAGTGGAGGTATATGTGTGAACTGGCTACCGTGCACCTCCCTCGCACGCAAAAGCCTGTGGCACAACACGACTTCATCATCTGCATCTTGATATCTTTGCTTCCCGAACCATTCCTCCATGCTTTTCTTCGCCGATCTCCCTTCAAAGCATTGGATGGGACAAATCCACTTATATATGCCACATATTATGGCCACACAGGTCATGCTACAACTCTACTCAGGCTCTCGCGCGACAGAAGCATAAATAACACGGGCTTGGATATTGAAAGCCCTCGCCAAGTTTACCCCCTTGAGGTGGCTGTATATCGTGGCCATGACACACTCTTTGATCTATTCTTGTCAGACTGGATGGTTACCGTGCCTTCGCAACTTTTTCCCGTGGCCCTTAGGCGCTGCCACTCCATGCAAATAATCACAAAGCTCATCCAATGTGATGAGTTTGCTGAATGGGTAGTCAATGGCCAGCATGAACAATCACCTTTACAACCATTGGGAGACAGCCAGTTTCGCCGGTTTGTGAGGCAAGACTTTGTGCAAGAGTTCACTTTCACTGCATTACGAAGGCTTGCTCAGATTGGCTGCGAAGTTTCAATGTCTCCTTTTCTGGGACTGGCGCTCCGAGTTGCCTTGGCTGCAGCAGCCAGTGGATGTGTTGCTATGCTCCTGCATTTGTGGATCCTTGGTGCACCAATACCTTCTAGGGTCTTTTTCGTAGGAGGGACGACACTAGTCCAAGGGCTTGTTCTTCAGGGTCTTGATGTAAATGCCATTGCCGCCCATGGTGACAATGCATTACACCGTGCCTTTGGGAAGTGCAAACATGGTTCTGGTTGTTGGGCACGCAATTGTAAGCTCTGTTCGGTGTTTCTTCATGCCATATCTGCCAAAGTAAGCTATCCGTTAACCCACAGGGCTTGTTTCGTGATTTTAATCCTAGAATTGCATCCCTGTCGATATACTCTTCGTCGGCAGAGAGGGAGCAGGAAAAAACGCTATCATCAACCTTATTCTGGGTGTGCTGGACAATTTGCCTGTTGCTGCACGGGAAACCGATGGATCCTATCGAAATATCCTAAAGATGAACTGTTTCGCCACCATGCTAGACTCCTTGCTTGTTCAAATCTGGGACACCCCAGGCATCGATGAAGCATCAGATGACCAGAACATCAAGAACAACCTCAATGACTGGCTTCTCCAAGTATCATCGAGCCATTCCACACACCTGTACTTCAAGGGATCGAACATTCAGGTTGTGTGGTGTATGTGTGCTGCAGAAATAAATGACTTGGTTGCTTGGCAACAATTTCGGACTGTTTATGAAGAGTGCCATCGTCGAGGAGGTGTTTTGAAGCTCTTCGTCAATCAACCGTCCACGCAGCCCTCAAGTGATTGGAAAGTACAATGCGAAAACCAGTTGCAGCGGCTGGGTCTGTCGTCAAGTCCTGATATTCTGGTGACTCATGAGGGAGTAGTTTTTTCCGAGCACGAGGATAATTCCAGGATCCTCCGTCAGTTCATCTCCAAGGCCCATCGGGTTTGTGCTTTCGTTGAAATTGGTTGAACACTGCAGTACTGTGGACTGATTGTGTTTCATTTCAGGAACTCTCCTTGCGTTTCCAACATAACTGGATGAATACCGTACACTTTGGTACGACGTGTGGCTGCACCCTCTCCACATCCAAATTGATCGACCATATGCACCATTTCCAACATGGTAACATGCTAGTGGATTTCCTTTTTCGCCAGACTTGGCAATTGGCACATTCTGAGAAAGAATCTGGTCAGCTATATCCGTGAAAAACACTTGTGGCATCCCCAGGCCTACAAGTAGATCAAACACACAGTTGAACTTACACCAATGCATATGATAGGGCCAAGGGGATGTCATCAATGTACTTTAGTAACCCCTTGTTGCCACTGACGATGCTGGTGTCGTGCCGATGAAGGAGTACATGCTCTCAAGGGCCGTCAACGTGGTGGGGGATGTTTATGACTTTAGCACATATGGTGTTGATGAGTGCGACGTTGAACTTGGGGGTAGACTCGTTTAAGTTTGGATGGGCTAGTAGCCGGTACTGTGGTGTTGCGCCGCACTGGGGTTGGGTGTAACCTCGGCGTCTGACATTTAGTGTCCGGGCAGTTTATTCTGTGCGCCTCTAGTTGGCGCTTATGCGAGCGTGCGAACACGTCAGTTAGTGGCATGCGTAACTGTCACTTGGTTCTCGAGCAAGGGGTCACCGTGGAACACAGAATGATCGGGCTATTAGATTTGTCACGAATTATTCCAGATCACTGACCAGGATCTTACAAGGCTAGAATGCCATGTTCAAATATGATCGTAGTGACAGTAGCTCTCCACCAAGGCGTACGGTGGTTCTCTGCCGGGTTGAGCGGCGTTCTCGTGCAATGGTTTGTCTCGATGAGCACGCGCAAATATTTGAGTTCGATGTTGGGATAGTCCATTCTGCCACCTTATCTTGTGTCAGGAAGCTGGTTCGCGTGGCGGGCATGATCTTGACATAGATGAAGGGATGATGTCGTCCCACTCTTTGATGAAGAACGTGCAGATAATCAGTTGTTGTGTTGCGAGCACAGAAATGGGTTTCTGATGGGACTCGCGAAGCTCTTGTTTGATCTGCCCTTGTCGCATCAATATGTCAACGCACGATGGACGGAGGGTAAGTTCGTTCTCGCCCAGGGCCATGAGGTACATTGATAATTAAGATCACCTGTGCACCTCCTTGTTTTATCCTCCATAAACCAGCTCCGATGAGCATGTGTGTTTCTCCCTGAAAAGGTCGGCACACGACGCTAGAAGTTGCTCGCCATGGACATCACATTGGGCATCAATGTTGCGTCTACTTCACCCCTTGTGAGCTCTTGCGCACGCAAAGTATGATTTTTGGGCACGAGGGATCATGACTTGGGTCCCTTGGAATAATACGGTGTGACGTGGAGCACGAACAATGGAAATAAGCGGGCGCACATTTCGAGCGGTTCGGAAGACTGGGTCTGTGTACGCACTCATACGACGAACGCAGCATAGGAAGCAAAGTTGGCAGCTGAGACGATTGTTCGTGCAAACAATACTTGATCCATGAGATTAAGAACGACGCGTACTAGGCCATGCTAATACAAAGTACATGAGTGACTTAGAAACACGAATGCATCGGTATGTGTACCGTTCTGCGGCGACGGACTCATTTGTATTGGTGCTTGAAACGAAGGGCGATCCTTGGCCCGATGACTGAGACTCCGAATCCTGCCAGAAAGTGACTTGATTCAGAGCTTAGGCCACATTACCAACAGAAGCAGGACGGTATCCAACTATAAGCCGAACCTCAATGGTGACTAAGCCAGGGTACGCAACGGCGTTCGATGCTCCCCCCACTTTACTGCCACTTTTGGACTTCGAATAATCCGCTCCATTTCCTACCGTCCCACACTGAGAGCCCGGGATCTGGGCTCTTCCTTGACTTTGGCGCACTGACCACTTCGTTGCCTATCGACCCGCCATCTGTTCTTCACTGCGCCTCCCCAACGCCGTCAGGCGCTGGCGACTCGGTCATCCTCGATCCAGATCCTTTGCATGAGTGTAGGAGACGCTGATTTGCCACTGGGGTTTATACCCTATATCTTCACTTCAAGCAACTAACCAGGCAGCTTGTTATGGACTCGGCACAAGCGACGCTGATTGGGATCGCCAATGTCTCACACGAACTCAGCAGCGCACTTGCGGAAGCCAGTGCACGGCCTGGAGGGATCAGCGGGCCCGATATTTCTCGTGCTCTATTTTGGTTGGACACAATCAAAGTCACTTCTCGGGAAATCCTTGAAGCTCTGAATCAATGCGCGATTAGCGGTTCAGCCCCTGACCAACAACTCGAAAGTTGGATCTCGGCAAATGGGCCAATCATATGCTCGTTTGCGTTGAATGAAATAAAGAGAATGATCAAAACCAATCGCCCACGACAAACACTTTTTGGCTTCGTGTCTTCCACTATAAGCTTCGGTCCTGCGAGGGACGACGACAGGATCCATGAGGCTATCAAGGTCCTGCATGACCGGCGGAACTATTTTGATTACTTGCTTGCATCAGGCGTCTGGTGAGTGTCAGGTTACCTGAAAGGGTAATGTCTGATCATACCATTGGTCGTCAGGAGCCATGCGGTGATCGCCTTACATAAAACGAGCGCAACTTCCCTCGATCCCATGTGGACCAACACACCAACGAGCTCTTCGAGTGTGGTAAGTGCACTACATGAGAATTGGGATCGGACGAGCGCTCGGTGGGTGTCCCCATATCATTCTATATTCAGCTTGTGGACTGAGTTTAAAAGCACTGTGACGGTGGACTCATCGGACAACAGCTGTGATTCATTCAACACATCCCAAACAATAGTAGATGCACTTGAAGAGGACTATCCCTGTGCCGTCAACCCTGAGAACATATGTTATGGTTCGGGTAGCCTATTGCGGTTGGCATCGGTCCCTGATGCCCCCCGCGCCACGCACAAAGACTTCAGTGCTGTCAAGGGGCAAGCTCTGCAGGACTTCAAACATCAACCCAGACCGAAGTGAGTATTACTACACATTGATATTTTAGTCACAGACTGTTCCACCTACAGTATGGTAGCAATTCAGTCTCTCAAGGACACTATTTTAACTAGTCACATCCCACGTGAAATGGAGTCTGTGGAGTCCGTGAGTCGGCTTGATCGTATGTACTGCCACCAAATATAATTCACGATTTTGACACAAATATTATATTTCCAGTGGAAAGGCTAGATATTATCCTGCAATGGCTCGATACATTCAGATGTTTTGAGAAGCACAGAACCACTCTGTTGCAGCGTCAAATGGATACGTGCGTTTGGTTACCTGAGACGGGCGAATACAAAGGATGGCTGGCGGGTAAGAATCCATTCCTCTGGTTGCGGGGAAAAGGTTCGGTGCAACAGACTCGATGAAGCCCTTCTTGCTTATCACGCTGTAATTACAGCCGAATCCGGAAAATCGGTTTTAGTGTACGTACGCTTACCTAGTTTCATGCTGATATTGAGTCGAATTACTGTACAGTGCATCCGCGATCGAACGCCTGGAGAAGACGTCTCCCAACGAACCCCTCGCATTCTTTTACTTCGATTTCGGAAAGGAAAGGTCCATGGATGCCACCCAAGCAGTACGCTCCCTGCTTTATCAATTGCTGGAACAATACCGTTATAGAAAAATCAAACTCGATGCGGTCCGGGTTGTCGATGAATTGGTTCAAGAAAGACGTAAGGGTGATACGACCCTCAGAGATATTACGCTTCTCTCTTCGCTGGTGTCTCGGGTTGCAGGGCAGTTTCATCGGAAACCTTTTATCGTCATCGATGCCTTGGATGAGTGCGAGGATATTGATGTCCTTCTTTCTACTCTCCTCTGGCTGGGGACCAATGGGCTACGGCATTTCGTGAGCAGTCGTCCGAGTCAAATCATCAAACATAGGTTCAGCAAGCTTCCTTACATCTCTGTGGACGACATGGCAAAAGTAGTATCAGCAGACATTGGGTTACATGTTAACAGAGAGGTAGACTCTCACCCACGGTTAGCTGCCCTCGACATCGAGTTGAAGCAGAAAGTCCGTTCGGCACTGTCTGAAAGAGCGGACGGGATGTATGTCTACTGTTTGATTTCGATGCCTCCCATATTCAATCAGTTCAAAGGTTTCGTTGGGTTCAATGTCAACTTGACGCTCTGAAAAGATGCGTTACCCTGCAAGAATTTCAAGAAGCGTTAAATGACCTCCCAATGGGCCTCGACGCAACTTATGAAAGAATTCTCCTCGGAATAACCCTCCATCCACTGGAGGCCAGGATCGTTCAGCGTGTCTTGCCTTGGCTCGTGACGACCTCCCGACCTCTTGCATTAGGCGAAATAGCCGACGCACTTTCCGTTGACCTTCGAAGGCGAACGCTGGACCGAGGCATCGCCCCCATACATAAATATGCATTGTTAGACGCGCTTGGAGGCCTCGTAGTTCACGACGAGAAGACCGATATCATCAACTTGCCACATTTTAGCGTTAAGGTGAGTGACATTATCTGGCCTGTCTGAGACCCGACTAATAATGGATAGGAATATCTCACGGGCGAGCTTACCCGAAGAAAATTGTCGGCGTACCATATCAACCCGCGAAAAGCTCATACACAAGTATTCCAACTGTGCATGTGCTACCTTTCAGCAACCCTAGGTGTCCTCTTCGACAATGGCGAGGCTCCTGAGTCCCCATGGCACGATATGGCCACACTGTTATTATCACGGCCACTCCTCGATTACATATTCTCCTGCGGATTTGATCACCTCGCCCATCTGGAGCCCACGGATGATGCAATCCTGGATTCCATGAAGACCCTTCAATCAGCAATACAGAAACGCCCTCTGGAATGGACGCACATGTGCAGGGTGGCCTCCATGTATCATCCTTATAAATCGTGGATAACCCCACAACACGACTTCATCATCTGCGTCCTAATTTCGACGTTTCCCGAGCCATTCTTGCGCGCTTTCCTAAGTTGTGGTCCTTCCAGATCAAAGTATGGATCGAATCCCCTGCTACACGCTGCGTATTTCGACAGGGTCGACCACGCCAGGACGTTGCTGTCATATGGTGTTGACGCAAACAGCCGTGGCCAGGGGACGGGAACCACTTCTTTACCACTGGAGGTTGCTCTTCAACGCCAGAACAGTGTACTGGTTGATCTTTTTTTGAAGGAAGGAAGCGCCGCGGTACCTGCGAGTGTATATTGGTCTCTCGCTACCCCCTGGTGCTACTATTCACCGCCGCTCGTCTCGAGCCTAGTACAAGCCGACGAATTCGTAGAGTGGGCGGCGACAGGAATCTGTAGTAAATCGTACTTCCTGAGCGAGCTGATCCAAAGACGATACGGAAAACACCAGTTGGCAGAGGATGATTCCCTAACCATAATACGGAGGATGGTTCAACTTGGATGCGACCTATCTTCCCCTGAATCTGCTGAAGATATACTCCGGGTGGTCGCTTCCGCGGCATCCAGAGGACATCTTTCCCTACTGGAGTATCTGTTCTCTGTTAACGCACCAATACCCTCTGGAGCCTTGTCTGCGGAGGAGATAGCACCGCTTGTTCATGATCTCAATCTCCGTGGCATTGATGTAGATGTTATTTCAGCCAAGGGGGACGCCATTTTGCACTGGGTCCTTGATAGATGCTGCTCCGGGATTTCGGGCTGGGGTAGGTCGTGTTGTTGGGCATTTGACTGCTATCTCTGCTCAGAATGGCGAACTGCATTGATAACGACCCTTGGGCGAGAAGTGAGTTCATACACCGGTCTCCGAGCTCACTCGAATGCTGCCTTGACACCCATCAATTTTCATCATAGGCCGAGAAAACCCTCGTCAGAATCGTGATGATCTCGCGAGAGCTTGAGACCATACTTGAGGATGCCAGCACCGAGGAGGCTGGCAATCCAGCAATTTACCGTGTCTTATCTCAATTGAGCAAGTTCATCCGGTCGTGTGGAACGTTGTTGCAGAAGATCACCAAGTGCTCTTTGGAGGATTCCGAACTTGATCTTCCCCAAAAATATTGGCTTTCAGGGGGAGGGCCGAAATCATGCTTGGGGATCTTGAAGCAGATGGTGAGTTTGGTCGAGGTCAACGCGCCAGTGGAGGACCGGGAAGCCTTCAACGGGTCGGAACAAAGGAGCTGCTACGACAGATCGTGTCCCTCGCCCGTTGACGACAAAATCAACGATGCTATTGCATTATTCAGCGAACAGGAGAGCCACTTTTGTTTCTTACTTGAGGTTGACACTGACATCGGGTGAGTCTACCGGCAACACGGTGGAGCTGTCGCTGACTCCGAGTCCGTTACTCGGAAAAAGCGATACTGATGACTTCGTACCCCAGACTGACACCGACACTGGGTGAGTCTACCGGCACCACAACGGAGCTATCGCTGACTACGAGTCCGTTACTCGGAAAAAGCGACACCGGCGGTTTCGTACTTCAGGGTGGTACTATCATTGTGTAAGTCTACCGGCAATACGATAAAGCTGTCGCTGAGTCCGAGTCCGTTACCCGGAAAAAGCGATGCCGATGATTTCGTATCCCAGACTGACACTGACACTGGGTGAGTCCACCGGCAACACGATAAAGCTGTCGCTGAGCCCGAGTCCATTACCCGGGAAAAGCGACACCTATGATGAGTTATTTTGGTGTGGTACTGGCACTGGGTGAGTCTACCGCCAACATAATGGAGCTGTCGCTGACTCCGAATCCCCTACTCGGAAAAAGCGACACCGGTGGTCAACAACCACCTCCTACAGACCCTGTTATTAACCCTTCATGTCCTCTCGTGATCAAGGAATCTCTGGCAGACGCAAGGCAAGCTTCACAATATGGTAACCGTCCCAAGTGGTCTAACAGCATTCAGCCAAGTCAAAATGCCGGCGGGTCTCGTGCTGCAATCTAGCTTCTCGGTAAGTGAGCCAGTATCAAGTGAAAGTGCAATTTCTTGTAACATCCTCTGTGCCGCAGCCCACGGATTCCTATGTCGCGGAACCTTCAACCATTAAGATCGATGTTCTCTTCGTCGGCAAGGCAGGTGTCGGGAAGAGCTCCCTCGTCAATATGGTCATGGGTATCCCAGACCACTCGCATGCTGCCGCAAGAGTGTCGAACGATGCTCGTCCGTGCACTTTGCACACTACATCCTATACATGCGAGTTAACAACCGGCTTACGGTGTCAACTTTGGGACACACGGGGCCTCGACGAAGCATCAGACACCTGGTATCAACGAGGGTGGATGACCAACTTGGTTGACCGAATTCGAATGCACGAGGTCGAAGAAACCCTCCCGTATCGGACCAGGCTGCCGAAACCAGTCCTTGTGTGGTGTATGAACTTTGCAAATATCGATGTTCCAGACCACTGGCAACAATTCCGCAGGGTGTTCGTAGAACAGTGCGAAAGGGTGGTGGTACCAGTGGTGGTGGTAACTCGGGTACCCCAAAACGCAACTGGATGGAAAGCAAAGTGTAGTAACGAACTGCAAATGTTGGATTTGGCTCAGGGATCTCGACCAAATACCGTCGACACTCCTGTGTTGGGGATCAGGAAGTATCGCAACGCATATTCCCCAGAATACTCGGAGGATTCTTCGGCTCTCAGGGATCTCATTTCCCAACTTGCGAGTAACGGGGATTTATTCTAGAATGCCTTTCCATAAGAACTTTTCTTGATTCTTGTTCACTGGATGTGCAGACAGCTCGGGGATTAGTAGGCTTCGTGTTACAGAGTATTGTACAACAACTACGAGATGAAGCAAGGGTCCGAGGTGGCGAAGAGGAGCGAGATTACACCATTACTTAAACAAGCAGAAAGAACAAATGCAAAAAGCAAAACACGGTTTTAGATTAGAGGTTAAACGTACCTCACGATGCGTATATGTGCAGAGGGGAGGGGGGACTCCAAGATGTCAGCCCCCATCTCCATCGCTCCGCGGTTGCGCCCGCACCCCCTGCTGGAGCCTCTCCATCTCAGCGCGGAGCTGCACTAGTGCTTCCTCCTTCTGTTCTAGGTGGATGCGTGCGGAGCTTAATGCGGCTTGCACCCTTTCTATTTCTTGCGGGCCAGGACTACGACACGTGGGGCGGGACAGAGTCACCGGGGCCTCAGGTGCGGATGTGGACGCACGCCTGGGGGAAAGCGGAAACGACACAAGTTCAAGTTCTGCCTCTGAGCTGTGAAGTAGAGGGGCAGAGTTGGGGTTTGGAACGATGGTTGGCATGAGGGGTGACGCAAGTTCCATGCTCTCTTCGTTTGCAATGTCCTCGAACGGCCGCGGACTAAAGACACTTTGAGAGTCCTAAATGGACGTACGTACTCAGAATTGAAATGAATGTGCTGGCGCGAGAGTATGGAAGACCTACGTGAGCGGGATAAAAGGCGGAGGAAGTAGACGCAGATGCTCGGAGCTGCGCAATTTCGCGCAAAAGGGCTTTTTCCCGACCGCGGGCAAATGTATGAGCCTCTTGAAGTTGTTCTCGAAGGTCATCGGCCTCGGCTTGCAGCCTATGCCGTTATCAGACGAGGCCTCTCAAATATAGAACAGATGTTTCACCGGATGCATTCCCCTTCGATCCGTAAGACGTCCGGAAAAGAATCTATGTTTATCCCATCTGTGACCTACACATGCAAGGTTTGAGCTGTCCACACCAGCGTGGCGAAAAAGTGGGGTGAACACACCCTTCGTTGCCTTGCGGCTGCCTCGATCAGGATCGTCCGCTCTGATACGAGAGCGTCCATATGTGTAGTCATCGTGCGTATCTGGTTGTTGAGCTGGGCTATCGAAAGCATCATCGAAGGTGATGCTGGTGCCGGCGTTGATATGGCGTTTTCCGCGTCCGAGAGACGTGATAAAACGTTCGGATCGACTGACGCACTTCTTGTTCGAGGACTCGATGTTGCAATACCCTTAAGATCAATTTGCGGTGTTGGCGACCGAGTCTGTCTGCGAGAGCTTCTTGAAGTTGATGCCACTGTCCTGGCTCGCTCCAGCTGATCGCGTAGATTGGGTCGAGTGATTCCGCATTACCGCAGAATACGTACCTTTTCTGCTATATGACGAATTTCGAGCTCCAGAGATCTATTCCGTGCATTGTTGCTCTCCAGGAAGCGAAGACATTCATCATCTGACAATGGCTGGGGCTTGGGAAGTCTGTTACCAAGGCCTCGCTTCTCGGAAGCATGCGTTGAGATATTCTCGAATTCTCCTGGTAGATGTTCCGGGACCCCATGCGATGTAATGCACCTTTCCAACTCAGCCTCGCGCACTGCGATCCTGGCCTCGAGTTCCTCGATGCGGAGATTTGCCTCTTCTACAGTTCTATTGTGACTCTGTCGTTCCGAGTCAAGTTCCGTCCTTAGTCTGGCGATTATAGAAGTAGCATATGCTAGCAATTCGTTGCCGTTGTCGTCTTTTGGCCTCCCACCATCAATCGTAACCGCGGCAACCTGCTCTGAGAGTCCGACATTGAGATTGCCTCCCTAGAAGGCGTTGGATGGGTTTGGAGAGTGACAAAGGCGACATACCTGCATGTTTAGTGATGTGCATCCGGCTGCAAGGCCATGAGCTCCATTCGTTCGAGACTTGAACTGAGAACCAAACGGAAATACCGCCACGCGATTCATGCCACGGAATAGAATCGAACGTTGGAATAACCTAGAGGAGAAGGGCTCACGACGAACCTTTCTCAATCAAGTCCTCGACAACATCCTTCAACTCGTCCTTCTCCACCTCCAAAGTTTTCGCCATGCTGCGCCAACGGTCCACATCGTGCACCAACCTCATTTTTGTCTGCTCCTCGGTCGAAATTTCCAGTGCATGTTGAGAACGTAACGCATCCAACACGTCGATCGTTTTCAGCAAACGGGTGTGGGCAGTCGACGTACGCGCGCTATATGCCTCCAATCGCGCCTCGAGGGTCACTATCTGGAAAAAAGGGTGTCGACGAAACGTAATGAGCAAGTGAGGCCCAGTGTGGCAAATCATGGAGCACACGCACTCGGTTGTTCCTTTCCTGAAGCAACGCTTTCACACCGTCCTGGGTCAGATTCTGGTCTCTTGTGCGGCTTGGCCCCATATATTGGTATTCCGATTCGTGTGCTATCGTGATCCGTGTAGGACGCGGACCTCAGCGTTGTCGGCGGTCTTCAACATACATACAAGGAAATCTGCGTGGGGCTCCACCGAAATTGCAACGTTGCACGTTTCACCCTATGGGCGCTTGTACGACCAGATTAGAAAAACATTGCGGCCGACCATCTAACCGTCAAATAGAGCCGATTTGCTTGTGGTAATTCGAACATCATGGTCGCTAACGCCGGGATCGTGGAATGGGAAACGCCCTTTCTGAACCCTCTGATGATAGATCGCAAATGTGTTCGTCGGGCGTTGATCATTCTTAACCAACCTTTCTCACTGTCGTTGCTCGAAACGCTCTGGAAGGCATGTTCGTGGCGATGTTGTGCCGATGGTGGGGCCAACCGCCTGTACGACCTCCTTGGGGAGACTAGAGACGGAGAAGAGTTACGAAATTTGTAAGAAGGGCGAGGTCTATCTCGCCGCACGAGTCTCTGACGAATAGATCTATAGATACACTCCCGACCTTATCAAGGGTGACCTGGACTCTCTACGCAAGGACGTTCGAGAGTATTATTCAATCAAAGTTCGTTTTCGACGCCGTGCCGGGTGATAGACGATCTTACGATTGCTCACTGGTAGGGAGTATCCATCCAGCAAGACTTGGACCAAGATACCACGGATCTCATGAAGTGTATCGCAACGCTTGAAGAGAATGAACGCAGGGAAGGGCACAAGGTTAGACTATTGATCAGCTCCATTTATAGATCTAAGCGTTGGTACTCAGTACGAAACCCTCATCCTCGGAGGATTCTCTGGTAGACTCGACCAGACCATACATATCCTCTCACATATCTACAAAATCCGACAAACGAGATCGAGGGTCTATGTCATTACCGATGATAATATTGGATGGGTTCTGGACGGGGTATGTATGCACATCGAATCGTGGAACTGTGGTCCTGAATTGTATCAAGGGACATCACCGTATATCGATTGACCACGACGTTTTGGGTCCGACTTGTGGTCTTTTACCTGTTGGTATAGATTCTACTGTGTTATCTACATCCGGTCTTCGGTGGAACTTGGGTAAACCTAAATTCGCTACCTTTGTACGCATTCCTGATCACCTTTCCGCAGATAGAACGGAATCATCGTTTGAGGGCATCGTGTCCACCTCTAACCACTTAGTCCCTGCGGAGCCAATTGTAACGATCAACACATCTCGCCCAATCTGGTGGTGTGCAGAACTGCGCAGGAAGATATAATCTCTGCGACCGTAGCCATCAGTTTTGAATGCTCACACCGGTTTAGTGTGGTTCAATCTATCGAGTTGATTTAGATGCACATCTAGTAATTCCTCAATTACAAGCCTGCCCTTGCAGTGATAGGCGAAAGCGTCGTGCCGAACACTGCAGAGACGCCGTGTTGAATATCCGACATATTCCGCCACTCCCCGACGGCGGAGCATGAATTGTCATCGTTATCGCCCCTCGTGTGATTGCCAGACTTGGTACATACTACTGAGAAGGATAAATTTATGGCGAAGTCGTGGTGCCCATTCTCATTTTCTTCTAGAACTTACGTTCCATGATTGATGGAAGCACCGTGAGTCCACCAGCAAACCTTCCGTGTTCGTTCCAGAGAAAAACGGCCATCGGCCCCACTGTGGTTTGGAGTCAACGAATCCCTGTGCAAGGTGTGCTTTGGTACACAGTCCTCACCATTCCACAGCCAGTATTGCAAACGGATCAGTTTAGCATCATAGGTTTGTTCGGTCATTTGATAGACTATCTTTGGCATGAATGAATGCCGTCGACGATATCGTAAACGATTATGGGATTCATACCTTGTTTCACGGACATGCTATTGCGCCATGTCATTTCGGTTCCTCGGTTATCTCCCGGACATCTTCGAAGTCCATTCCCAACCTGGTGAGTCAGCTGAACATCCGTAATCTATGTATGGATGGTAATCTCACGGGTACCCACGGTTTATGCGGCAGTCTTGACAGGCAAGGGTCGTTGGCGGTGATGAAGGTACTGATAGAACAGTTCCGATATGATCCTAGACTGGATAATCACGATTGAGCATAGCAAAAGCAGCATCCGGCATCTCTGGATCTGTGGCAAGCAATAACATGCATTTGCCACAAGGCATCACAGTGCGATGCTCCATGCCACACGCTCACTCATCAGCAATTGATCCTTTTATATCCAGGGGTACCAAGGAAACGCTCCCAAACCTGCGAGCGAACCGTGACCATTTCTAGCACATACATAAGCGCCGGGCATGTGTCATGGGATAGGGTTCCCATTTTGTTCGACCCTGAGTATACTTTCAAGGCCAAAGATAGCCCAAGGATAGCCCTCTCATAAAAGATTCAGGCCCTCCTGAGTACAGCTTCACTTCCCGCCCTATTCACCGGGCTCGCCAATCCGATCCCTATATCACTCGAGTCGTGTGCGATGTCATCATCGTGCGTGTGCTTTTGTCGTCTGACGATTGCTTGGTTGCGCGTTGACGAGGCTTGCCGTGTTCATCTAGTGTGCTTGGGCCGCCATTTCAGTATGAAATCCTTGTACCAATAGAAGTCTCGTGAGCATCTATCCTACGTGTATTCAGGTCATGGACCGTGACGCATGTACCTCTATAGCGATGTTCCGTTCGTGCGTGTCGCCTTTGTTTGTGAAGTTGTCAGACGTTCAGACGTGTACCTTTGGGCGCTCAGATTCTTGGTTACCTTTTGAACTTTGGACTTCTCGGTGTCTTGAGTATTCAAGTTTGTGAGTGACAGCCTGAACAAGAATAGCTTCATCGTGCTGAGGCGATCCGTATGCTAGTCATATACGCGACGCGCTTCCGTCGAGATCCTACATGCCTTCAGTGCACTGGTGAGTAGGTTTGCGTTTACAGTTTGGCACGCTCACGAAATTACATTGGGCGAACAGTTTTCTTTGTATTTTTCTTGGAGGTGTTCAACAGTGTCCTCGTCGTATATAGCACGATATATGGATCTACCATTCACTGCCTGTCGTGCCTTGTCACGGGGAACCGAGACTACATCCTCAATGGCGTACCAATGTCCGAAGAGCTTTCTACATGGGCTTTCCAGGCGTTGTGCGTACTCACTGGACTATGTACATGGCTTTGCCCCATCACGGATTCAGGATACTGACAGGCGCTCAGCATCGTTGATAGTGCAGGCGTTTTTCGCTTGGCGAATCTGGATACTTGGAAAGTCTGTTTGGATACCCATAATAGTCATAGTGGTCAGTATTGTTCCGCTGTTTTTCCCTTGGTGCTCAGTTGCGATGCCAGGTCTCGTTGGCTCAATGCGTTATGCTCATGACTGGAGGAATCCTGGTAAGTACTCCATTTATAACGTGCATCGATCGCTCGACCGACACGTACACACATCGCAGAGCAGCAGGGACCCAAACTTGGGTGTTTTTGACACAGACGGTGCCGTCGTAAGTGCACCAATTTCATCATATCCACGCGATCAGAGCGCGTCTCGTTCAGAAACTATTATTAACTGGACCCGAAGGTATGGCTGATCATCAGTGCTGTGTGCGATATCCTCATCACTGTTCGCACCGCCTACCTCGTGCGTGTCATCTCTGATCCAAGGCAACGAGTCGTTTACATTGATTTGCGTGTTCCATATCGCTAACCGATAGCTCTTTCGAAGTCGGGACGAATCCAATTACCAAGCGACGCAGTCGCTCGTCCGGAAACTCATCAAGATGACGATCGAAACGGGTTTGGTCACTGTCATCGCGACGTTTCTCGAGTTTGCGATCGCGCAGAGGTTGAACATTGCACATCACGGCGTGTAAGTCTGTCAATATCACATTCTTCCATCCCTCCTACTGGTCGCTGACCTGGGGCGAACACCCAGATTTTATTTCTTATCGAAGCTGTGAGCACGGGTCTTTCTTGTACCCTGATCGTTCGCAGCTCACGCATGCGCGACTCGCTGCGTTTTCGCCGACGATACAATACAGTTATGCCAACTGTCTGCTCGCGACGCTCAACGCCCGACTTGCGATCTACAACGAACCCAGGCACGACCAGAGCGATGCAGGCATCTTCCCTGCCGTCCACGAACCCGGCGAGATCCAATTCTCCTCTACCGACACGTTCGGCCAAGGTTCGTACGGGCTCGGACTGCACAAGCCGCTACACGCATCGACATCGGCAGGGCAAGAGCCAACCTCGACACGATGTTATCACACCGTGGGCGTGCAAAGCGATACGCGCACGCATGCGCATATGGGCGTGGACATGAATATTCGGACCGAGGTGGTACGGAGTGGGACGGAGACGGTACGTTTGAGTTGCTTGCGCCATTTTTTTCCCCTCGAGATGTGATCGTGGATGCGTACTGATGCCAACTTTTTTTCCGTCCTCACCTTACGATCGTGATCCTTGCGTCCTACTCGACCACGGTTCTCGAAACGCCCAGGTCTCGATCTCAGTCTTGGAATCGTCAGAGAGCATCGTCCGTTCACGTCCATCCTCGTCGAGTTCCCTCAGCGGCAGTCTCGAATCGGAGCGCGATTGGGCGGTCAAGGGCACGCTGGACGCGCTCCAGGGGAAGTGATAACATAGGGGTCCCCGACGTTCTTGTCTTCATTCCCTCCTTCACCGTCCTTACACCGCGCTACTTATGCCCACTCACTTTTATCGGACATGACACGTACAATTAGTCACCTTGCACCATGTATCCACGACAGCAACGACTCAATTTTCACGGACACTGGTATACGTTCAGGGTTCGCGTCATGCCTTGAACACTTGCGGAGGGTGGAACCCAAGTGTGTCGCGGTACCACGACCGGTACTAGTGTTCCGCCGCGAGCGCCCAACCCGGAAAGTGATGCGCTCTGATAGATCTGCATTTACATTCGAACCCCTGGCCTCATAAACCAATGGGCCTGCAACCGCAGTCGCTCTCATGAATCGCTTCTCCGCCCGCCAATTTCACCCCTGCCTGAAGCCGACAAGAGTTCAGCCACTCCGTCATCAGCCCCCATTCGGCCTGCCTGCGTCAACAAATCCTCGTCAATCTCCGGGAGCACCTCTCGCGCATCACCCGCCCACGGTACGACGTCCCACTTTGTCGGCGGATTCTCAATACACAAACATATATCCGCCGGAATATACGCTCCATGCTCGGCATTGAAGTCCTCCCGCGTCTTGCGTTCCTCTGTTCCCGGTCAGTACAAGCGGGACACGCAATCGAAAGCGCGTACTCGACGACATGGTGTCCAATTGGGCCAGCAAACTCTCGACGATCTTGTCCGCCCTCTCGCAGTATGCGCGTCGTCGTGCGATCTCGAGCAGGAGTTTGTTGAACGAGGATCGGTATTGGACGAATCGGTGATGGAGATCCCCGACGACCGACAGTCGTTGTTGGAGACCGTGCAAGAGATCTTCGCAGCTGGCCTGTCAGTGCTGGATCATCAGTCGAGAGGTGGCATGGGTGAGGGAGAGTCGCACCTCGACGTCTTGTTGCTTCTGGAGCATGTCGGACATGATGTCACCAAGTTCGTCCAGGTCGTATAGGGTGTTACGACTCGCGTCTAGTTGTTCCTGTGTTACAGTCTTGGCGAGCACCAGTTTCTCGCTACATGGGAGGGTGTGAGCGATACGTCGGCGAGGAGCGCACTCCTTGCTCACTATGCTTCTTCAATGGAGCCCACGTCTTCCTCGAGCTCAGTTATGATCGCGGGGAGCTCGTCCGTGTCCCGATGGATCGCTACAGAATGGAATTGAGACGGCCACAGATGATGAACTCTTTGTATGCCTACCTTGCATCTCTTCTTCTGAATAGGATATCCCGGCTTCGCTGTCATGAAGCGCATTCGCCATTTGGTCATAATGCGATGCCAAACTCTCCAAATGCCCCGCCATCCCAGCTGTCGTCTTCTCCTGCGAAACGAGCAACGACTCGATCTGAGGCGGTGCGCTCGAGACACGCAAAGAGTCGCGTATAGAAGACACCGTGGTCGAGAGCGTCTCCGGGTAGTCGTATGTCGTCGACAAGACGTCCTGTGTGCGCATACATCAACATTGGACCCAACCCGGCAAACCAAATACACACGTCGAGCCTCGTCCGATCGCTCTCGACGGCATCCAACACCTGCTCGATCGCACTCTCATCTACGAAATCACGCAGGGTCTTCCATGTCGACCGATCGACGCCCTTTGTGGTGAGCTTCTTCTCAAAGGCGTTCTCCCGGACGGTCGCAGAGGGGCTTTGAGCAGGGTCGATGACAGCATTCGCCTTGTCGAGCGAGTGTTGGCTCCCGAAGAGAGACGAGTCGGCGGAGGTTTGGTGGAAGTCTGGTGGGACGAGTTGGGTGCCGAGGGATTCGAGGATGGTGTCGAGCGCAGAGGTGCGCTCCGAACGGACTGCGTCCCATTCCTGTCGTATGTCAGTAAAATGCAAAAGGCAATGTGAGATGGTGTTGGGGTGGTGGGACGGAAACGTACGTGAATCTGCCTGTCAAGTTGGGTACGTTTGTGCTCGATGCTCTTTGCCACGCTGGCAGCCAGCTATGTGGGAATAAAATGAGGTGATGGGCAGATAAACACTCTAAATTGAGAGGCGTACCTTGAGTTGTTCGATGAC
>JBBPJV010000439.1:0-22916 GCA_038088915.1 Sutorius aff. eximius
CGCAGCCCAGAATCTGACCAATACGTACCCTTGAGCCGGTAAGCCGGGGTCCACGACAGATCCGGTCAAGTGACTCGTGGCACCGCCTAGTAACGACCACAAAATACAAGCAAGACGACATCTAGGACTCCACCGCCATCGCACTGTCCACACGCGACGACTTCTCGAGCTCAATACTTCGTGCCGCGTACTGGTTGGGATGTACAACGCTATCCCCATCACCTATGCCTTCTCCTTTCTTCACCCCTTGGCTGGCGTGTGTTATTTCAAAGACGCGCGTGCAGGCAACGTGATAGTGGCTCTCCCGGACCGTCTTCATGACCTCATGTAAGTCGTTGGTCGTGAGACCCTGAGACGAATACACTGCGAGCAGAGCACTTTGCAAGTTCTCAGGGCTAAAGTGACGATATGGACACCCGTGGCAATCTCCGACCCCAGGTTTATCCGTCGTAAGGATCTGTTGGCAACTGCAAAGTGATGTATCACTGTGTAGTCCAACACGTGTACACCTACCTTTTCGCGGGATAATTCGCACGTTTGCCTTCCAATCCGTAGGAATGTCTGATATTGTATTTGTACTCCTTGCTGAACTTGTCGTCCGTTATGTTGCTAAACGACTTCCTCCAGAATGCAATAGCTTCATCGATCGAGAGGCCCAAAACCTGTGAATGGGTGAACAACGTAACGAAGGGCTCATCTCATCATCGTACCTTGAGGAATAGCCCGTATTGCAATCTCCCAAAGTGCTTCAAATGGCGATCTCTGACTAAACAATCATGTAAATTTCGCATACACATCGGGAAGTGTTTCCTTGCGAGATCATCGATCATGTCGGCTCGGATCTCATCCCCGGTGGCGGAGGGGTTCACCCATTCCGATGGCACCCCCGCAAGGAACCCCTGCGATAGATTGTTCAATATAGGTACCAATCTCGTGTCCTCATCCATACGAGGAAGCGTTCTGGCGGTGTACTATTCGTTTTCAGGAAAGTCCCGATGTGATCGTGAATGGCCAACTCACCTCGAGCGCCATCTCCAGTTTCCTTCCAAACTCGTTGAACACAAGACTGGACAGTTCTTTGTTGTGCACGTATGCATAGCCTTTGTGCAGGAAAACCCGTCTTTGGGCGACCAAGTCGGGTACTCTGATCCAGGGAACCTGGGACACGGGATAAAGATAAATCAACAACTGTTGTGCACACCGTCCGACATACCTTGCGGTACTCTGCTGATCGGTTTTCAGATTGTTCAGATTTCGGCTGTGGGGCCTGTTTTCCTTCCAGCGACCTCAATTCGTTTCCGAACTGTTCCCATTCACGCGGCTCGACCTAAACATGACGCTTCAGTACGAACACCGGCACGAGGGTTTGACGACAGACCTGAGCCCATTCGAATTTTTGTGACTCAAGAAATGCTGCACGTTCTGCAATGACATCCGTCTCATACCGCACCTTGAACAGCGTCGTCTCCGCTTTGACGAACCGCCTCCTCAGCTCCTCTCTAAAAACAATCAGATCCAACACCCATCGAAACAAAAGTGAACGCACGAGCGACAAAACGCCAGTCGAAGCACGAAATGGCCGAGGTGATCGTTTCGCCGCTGATGTTCCAAGGGTACCGTGATGGCTGTGTTGCTGTTAAGCGGAAGGTACTTTTTACATTGGGCATCGGTCACTGTCTTGAGTTCATCCCATTGCCTGTTGCGCGCAAAAGAAGACTCGATTTCTGCGAGTACGCGAAGGCGGTCGAGTGCGCACGTCTCGAATTCTTCGAGCGTAACTTCATAGAGTGGGGGCTTGTCGTAGCTGATCGCGATTCTAAGCTCCCTGTCCATGCAAGATAGCGACAAGACATACAAGTTCAGCCGGAAAGGGTACTTTAGATGGTCGACAGAAGCTTTATGTGCTTTGGATCGCTTCCCACCTGGCTGGTTTCGTTCTTTGTTTCTGAACATTCTGACGCCTCGATGGTTGGTTCAGGCAGAGAGGTGATATTAGAATGCAAGCCATATGCATGTATCGTCACGCGTCTTGTCACAAATCATGAGCAGAAAACAAACTTCGTGACATGGATAGATAGCAACGACGACGTGTGTTAAGTGTTAAGCGAAGCGATACGAAATACTAGGTATGGCATAACATACATAACCAGAGTGTGCGACATAAGGTACCTTGCAAAGGAACTAACATGATGAGACGGTCCACAACTCGAGATCAACCGCGTGGTCCAGGGGTGGCGGCACGTCCAGATCCGCGACGAACCAGCTTCTTCCGCTTTGCAGCGCCAGGCGCTGGGGATGGGGGTTCTTCTTCAACGTCAAAGGTAACTCCGGGTCGGCGGATACGGTGAACCCTGCGCTCTCTCCGTTCGGCTTCTTCCCTATCCCTCCATTCTGATGCCGCGACTAGTGGATCGCGAACATCCGGGGGTATTATATGGGGTAAGGGTTGGATCTGGCTGACGGTGGAGTGATCAGGGGACCCGACCACAGTATTGGTCTATGCACGGGCATAATTAGCGAAACGTCGGTAAGAGGTAACAAGATACTCACAGCAGTGTTGCCGTCGCAAACATCGAGAGAGGCAGCCGATACCGTCCGGTCCCTCTTCTTCGAGTGCATTGCCAGGTACTTGAACGGGGTGAACATGTGTGAGGCGTCCTTGTGTTCCCGTGTTGCTTGCGTTGAAGGGGGTGGAAAGGCGATTGGATCGGGTACCCTACCCTTGGTCTTGGACTGCGTTCCTGCGCGTGTGGAGGTGGCGGCAGTAGGTGGCGGCGAAGAATCCAACTCCTTTGGAACCAGAGTCGATGTAGCACCACGAGGCAGCGGCACAGGCGTAGAAGCAGTAGTAGCCGAGGCATCAGGATGGGCCTTTCCTTGGTCAAGGGACGCTCTGGGGACCGTAGGAACGGCTGGAGAGTCAGCCGCTTTCGCAGAGAGCGTCCTCTGTCGGAAGAGGCCAAACAGCCCCGAAGTTTTCTTCTTGTCATCCTTTGACTCTGTGGACGTTCGTCGTGCCCGGGGCGAAATACCGCTGGACTGCGGGACGACATTCGAGGCGGCTGGATTAAGCATAGGGGACGGCGCGATGGATGATGGAGTTTTAAGCATATCAGGGTCATTCGGGAGATCGGGAGCTGGCGCCCGCCCCGATCGAACAGGAGCGGGGGTGAACACAGGTACAGGCACTGGGGCCCGTGTTGATTGTGACTCTGTGGCGGATGGACGAGATGGGAAAGGTTGCGTCGAAACTGTGGTAGAAGAGATAGGCTGTGAATATTTGCGGGGTGAAGCTGGTTTTGGCGCAGCCGAGGACGACGGTGGAATGGGGAGGGATACAACTCGATGGTGAGTAGGCGGTTGCGCTGGCGTTACATGTGGTTGTTGAGTGATTGCAGAGGATGTGGTTGGGCGGGCGGCGGTAGGGTATAGATAGGACGAAAAGGGAGGATTGCGAGTAGTGGAGGATATGACATCACGGGATCGGGTAGAGTCTACAGTGGGTTGTTCCTGATGAGCATTCTTGACAATGTTTGTCGACATTACGGTGGCGTATGTGGTGTCTAGAGAAGGTATTGATGATAATGCCCCTGGACGGACCGGCTGTTGCTTTGATGGATCGGGAGCGGATGGTGGTTGAGTATTGAGATTAGTAGATGGAACGGATATTTGTAATCCCAGAGCACCAACGGGTGGGCCTGAGCCAACGGTCATTGCGTGGGCGGACGCATTGGGATGAGGAAGAGTGGTGGTCAACCCATTCACGACCCTAGAGGCCCAAGGGCCGTGTAAGCTAGTTCCATTCGCTGCTTCATGTTGCCCAGCAGTGGTGCTAACAGGATTATAAGCCGTCTGTGTTGGCGTAGCAGTGAGCTTGTTGATATTCCCAGTGGATCCAGGATTGGTTTCTGCGGACGCCGAAAGCTTACTTGCCTGCAATATTTCTGCAGCACGCTGATAAGCACGGGACGGTGTACTGTGGGAAGTAGCTCGTTGAGCGGTTGCAACATGAGTGGATGGAACAAATGTGGGCTGGGCGAGGAATGCAGAAGATGGCATGCGGGAGTACGTCGGTGCCGCGGAAGAGGTTGGAGGAGGCATAGGTGGAGCGATGGGTATAGCGTTAGGCTCGATACTCCGATGCAAAAGGGGGTCCTTGTTTCTTGCCTGGGGTGAGGTTTTATGACCTTGCTGGTCCACCACCATAGACTTGGAGAACGGATTCGCGTTGACAGCGGTGGTCTGTTGTAACGGTTGCACAAGTCTCGATGCCGGAACCGAAGACGTTATCGTCGGCGCGCTCGTGGGGTTCACTTTGCTCAGTACTGGGAAATCCTCTGACTTATGACGAGGTTGGTCTCCCGCCGCAGGTTTCAGAGTCGAGTCCATGTTGGCAACAGTGGTATGTTGTGATGGTTGCATAGATCGCAATGTGGATACCGAAGGCGTGACCATCGGCACGTCCGTGGGGGATCCTTTGGTCAACACAGGCAAATCCTCCGGGACATCCTCGATTGTGACCTTCGATCGCGGCCGCAGAGGAGTAGAAGACAGCGACGGAACAACGGGAATAAAGCCAATAGGTTCGGGGTGAGCGATCTGTACGTCTTCAGGCTGACCAACAAGTGATTTTAAAGACCTCCCATCAGTATGAGAAGCGGGCGTAGGCCCATTCGACATTGGCATAGGGACCGAATTGGTATCCACTTTGCTAGGTTGCCAGGGCTGAGATGAGGGTTGCGGCGGGGCTAAAGAACGTGAGGGCATATGGAACATTTCACTCTGCACCTCTGGGAAGGAATGAATATAACTTTGAGGATGCCCATCGCTCTGCGTTCGCGTTGGAATGATCTCGCTTAACCGCGTTTCAATCGTTCCAATGGGTGGCGGAGGAGAGTCCTCTGGACCCCTGGGAGGTGGGATCGGTACCGGCGGGGGTGAAAACTGGCCGCTATTTTCAGGCACTGGAATAGATGGCGGTCGATACGGCTGAAATAACGATGGCGCGTGCACTGTTGGCACAACTTGTGACTTATGAGACGCTGACGATACGTTTCGAATCACGGGCTGCGGAGACTGAGATCGCCGGTCTTGTGAAACGGATGCTGTCCTCGAAGTACGAGTCGGCGCGGGAAGGGGAGGTGCAAGCAAACCATGGTCAACACGTCCATGTGGTAAGTCGCGAGCCGTGGTGATGGGAGTCGCTCCGACGACAGCTATCTGCGGTGCTCCTGAGGGATGCGGCAGTGGATTCTGCCTTGGTACATGCTCCGGAGTGTGTGCCTGTAGAAGGGGACTCGAATAAGATAAGAATTGGGTACAGAGTTCGTGAACATCACCTCTTTGGTAGTCCGAGACCTGGGTGAACTACCCGCCAATGTGCCTCGTGGCGTGCCAAAAGAAGAATCCCTCGTCTTCGTACCTGGAGAGTTCCGCTGAGACGACGTTGCTGGGGTCGTTGCCTGGCTCGCCTTCATCATTGACGAGGATGCGCGGGGGAACGAATCGTCATCTTGCGAGAGCATTTGACGAAGTTGCACATGGGGTATCTCGGAGTTAAAGTGGTAGTCCGCCAAATACTTATCCTCTCGAGATATTTTGGTCTTTTTGGCAGTGGCTTGAGTTTGAACGACCCAGGATGCTTGAACCGTGGTACCATCAGATGTCTGTCGGAGCCCTGGTCGGAATTCAACTGTCGGCTGCCGGTCCGCTGAGGTATATGGAACATCCAGGTGTACGCCATCTTGGGTAGATGGCCGAGAGGAGGCAGCGAGCATTTGAGGAGCAATGACCGGGGTTGGATGAACACTAGGCGCAACAGACACCACCTGTTGCATGGCTGTAGAGTGACGAGGGGACACACCGCGAGGTTGTGCAGTTTTGGGACTCGGTTGGGCAGATGGCGGCAAGCCATGATTATATCCAGTTTTGGGCGGAGTGGCATTGGTAGGCCGAGGGGGTGATGGAGGAACAGAGTACTGGTGTGAGGCGAAGGATATGGTTGGAACATACTGTGCGGCGGATGGTGGGCGGGTGAGAGGCTCGCTCGCTTGCGGCCCTTGGGAGACAGAACGTTGAGGGCGTGGGCCAATAACCGGAGGGAGAATGAGGTTATTGGTGGAAGTCCTATGCGCAGCACGAGATGGTGGTCGGCTTTGCGATGGATTTGGATTATCCGGCCCCGTTTCTGGGTTCCCACGAGAGTAAGGAGTCTTGGTGATTGGAGTGGGCAACGCGAAGCTTGGCTCGTGGATCGACATGCGTTCACCAGGAGGTAGTTCACCTCCACGAGGCTCAGGACGCGGATGTTCCATGGCGGCAGGACGATCCGACTGAGCGCGTGTGTCAAAAGACTGCGATTGAGTATGACCAGAGGACTTGATAACCGATGCGGAAGCTAACAGAGGAGGGTGGACGACGATTTCCTGTGGAACATCTGAATGTGAAATTGCCGACGACTTAAAATGCGGGTCATGCCGATCGGAAGGACCCTGCCCTGCGCGTATACTGACAATTTGTGGTACAGTTGAAGCCTTAGCCTCGGCAGGTAAAGCGGATGTGTTCAATCCTGGTGTTACAAGAGGAATGTCAACGTTGATCGGTGCGAAAGGCTGGCGGGTGTCCTGGTGGACTCCATACTTGGCCTACGATTGTTGTAAGCTGTACGGTGACGGTCGCGGACACACAGGACCATACCTCAGGCCGCCTCACGTCATCCCGTGGGCCCATCGACACGTCGTGACCGCCTCTGTTCCTCGTGGAAGTGGATGTATGCAGATCACTCCGTTGCACAGCAGGACCCGAAGGTGTGCGTTCCATACGATGCTGGATTCGGACATTAGGAAGAACCTCAGGATCTGGCGATCTGATATGGAGTACCTTGCCAGTGGCCCATTCTGTATCGCTGCCAGATTGAGCCCCTTGGGCAGTTGACGGGCGCCCTTCTCGATAGGAGCGTTGCGGCTTGGCTTTTGGTGGAAGGTAAACAGGCATTACGCGAGGGGCAGGCGGAGGATCACCTGTCTGGTGCACGTCCGGTTGCAGAAGGTTGGTGGGCTGGGAAGGCATGGTGGTGATCGGATTCTGCGTGTTTTCAGGCTGGTGTCGACGACCCTATTGACGTGTAGGATGAGATGAGAGGATATAAACTGCGGCCCAAACTCACTGTGGCAGCTGTCCCTTCCTCTGTCCGATTCCTTCTATGACCATTGCTTGGCTCGCGGACGGAAACGGAGTAGGCTTCTTTCCCGGAAAGCGATGCCTTGGAAGCATTCCTTTGCTCAGGATACAACGATCCCTCCGGGTCGGAATCCTTGCGCCTATCGCGATGCCTAGTCTTGCTCAATTCTTGATACTGGGCGTCTGTGACACGGTCGCGTTCTCGTTCACGATGCCGGTCAGCCCGCGCTCTGTCCTTGTATCTGTTTTCGAGATCGGCAGAAGGTTTGTCCCTCTCTCTTTCCTTCGGTCTCTCCCTCTCTCGCTCTTTCTCCCTCTCCCTCTCCTTTTCTCTGCCTCTGCCTTTATCTCTGTCCCTCTCCCTCTCCTGGTCCCTCTCCCTCTCCTTGTAGGGGTCTTTGTAGCGGCGAGAAGAAGCCGTCTCCTTTGGGGGATTCCAGAAAACCTGGTTTGGAGGGACCGAGAGAGGAGGCTGCGTGGAAGAGTGAACAGGACGGGAGGTGTGTCTGGAGGCCTTTGCCATCTCTTCACCACTGGATAACTGGTCGTAGACGGATTGGTTGGGTGGAGGAGCAGGGCGCTTGGAAGATCTTGGATCAGGTGGGTCCGGACAGGGTCTGCGAGATGAAGTGGCTGGTGGGTATGGGGGTGTCGTATGGGAAGGATGATACGAGGGTTGTGGGTAATGATAAGCGGAAGAGGAGTACTGCGCGGAAGGGCGTGTCGCGTGTTGATAGGCTTTGCTTGTTGAGGGAGCCTGTGCAGAGGAGTGATGATAGGAGGAATTGGGGGCTGTCGAGGAATAGTGAGGATCCTGACGATGGGGACGGGAAGAGTGTTTCGGATCATTGTAACGGATATCTTGGGACGGATAAGACCTTTGATCGTGCGAGTGGACCGGGACGGTAGCGGAACGGTTGCGACGGCGGTCATCATGGTCTTGGGGATACCTGTCTGTCGGGAGCCATGTCTTGTAAGAATCAGCAGCTGAGCGGTCGTCACGCCGGCGAGTATTATGACTATTCATGCACGAGAGAAATACACAACGTAGGTAAAAAAAAAAGAAGGAGGGATGAGGAAATGGGAAGGAAATGGGAAGAGGAGAGATGCTGGGCTGTCGACATGAGGCGGGACTGGGCCGGCGCTATGAACGTACCTGCCACTTACGTTCTCGAGATGAGGGTCCCTCCAACTATTGATAGCATCCCTACAGACCTGAACGACCCGAATACAGTATTGGCCACGCTCAGCGCCCATCGCAACCCGCCGCAACGTGTCGGCCCCATGTTCACCGCAGCAACGCCTACTTGATATATTCCATATGTCTGCCAGACACGACTCTACGGCGCTATGAAAAAAAAACGCGCCATACACGCGAGCGCAACAGGCGGTGCCGATGCACGACGGCGTTGCCCCAAGACGGGGACGCCAGGCCCAGCCTAGTGTGACACGATATTGACTCATTATCGACAGTGGACTGGTGAATCGTTCACCCTGTCGAGACAATCTAAGGATCGTGTTGGTCGAGTTAAACGGAGGGTCGAATTATTTATTTATTGGGGGGTTGCTTATCCAATCCAACTAGACCCATCACGATTTCCCACCGACTTTGTCAGTTCATTCACTGTGCGATAATATCACGACGTCCCCTCCTGACCGTCTGACACTCCAGATTGCCTTGCTCACCGTCCTTTTGCTACCCATAGTGTCCGTGCGTACATCCCAGATCACCATAAAATCACCCTCACTCACCCCCTCGCCCAGTCTCTGATACCATGGACATCCTCGACGAAAAAGTGAACGGGGCTCCCCCAATGGAAATCGTCGACGACGTCGTCTCCGTCCGTGATCGTCAGCCTGTCTCCCTTTCCCATCTCTATCCTTTACTCACCCTCCCCCAGACGAGGCATTCGCTGCCAAGCATATGCCCGACCTAGGTCATGATGTCAAGGATTTCAAGGTGTTCACTTGGAGGCTCACAAACTGGAGGAAGCTCGAGAAGAAGATCACAGGTCCAGAGTTTGATTGTGGTGGTCACCGATGGTCCGTCCCCCGTTCCTTCCCTCGTATCTCCCACTGAATCCTCTCTTTCCAGGCGCATCCTCTTATTTCCCTTCGGAAACTCAAACGCACCCCCAAATGATACCGTATCAGTGTATCTTGACTACGCAGATCCGAAAAAGTCTCCCGAGGGTTGGCACGCTTGTGCCCAATTCGCCCTTGTGATATCGAACATACACGACCCGACCATATACACTGTCAGCCGTGAGTCTCTCTCGCGCCACCTCCCTTCCCTCACCGATTCTTGTCGTCCATAAGATGCCCATCATCGTTTCATTGCCGAGGAATGTGACTGGGGCTTCACTCGCTTTAGCGAACTCCGCAAATTGTTCAACATCCAGGAGGGCCACCTCCGGCCTACTATCGAGGATGAGTCCGCCGAAGTCACCGTCTACGTTCGTGTGCTCGAAGATCCCACTGGTGTATTGTGGCATAATTTCGTCAAGTAACGTCTTTCCCACTTGCTCGTCACACTCCCCTCTCAGTCATCCATCAGCTACGACTCAAAGAAAGAGACTGGATATGTCGGTCTGAAAAACCAAGGCGCCACATGTTATATGAATTCCCTCCTCCAGTCTCTTTTCTGCACGCGCTATTTCAGAAAGGCAGGTGCCGGTGGCGCAAAAATACCTTATGCTCACATCAGCATTCAGGCGGTGTACCAAATTCCTACCGAGGACGAGCACCCCACCGAAAGCGTTTCGCTGGCGTTGCAACGTGTGTTTTATCACCTCCAGACATCAGATCAGCCTGTTGGTAGGTGTTTGCTGGGGCAACAATCATCCGTCCTTGCTTAGCCCGCAACAGGGACGACCGAGTTGACGAAGTCGTTTGGGTGGAAATCAAACGATTCTTTTTATCAACATGACGTCCAAGAATTTAACCGCGTGCTGCAGGATAACTTGGAGTCCAAGATGAAGGTCAGATTTTGCTCTTTTCTGGCCACATTATATCTAATAATATCATAGGGTACGAAAGCGGAAGGCGCCATCGCCAAGCTTTTTGTGGGCAAAATGAAAAGTTACATCAAGTGTGTTAATGTCGACTATGAGTCATCGAAGATTGAAGAGTTCAAGGGTATGTCCCCCTGTTGGTTCGCAATCCACGTGTTTTACTCATCCTATCCTGCAGACATCCAATTGAATGTCAAAGGGATGAAGAATCTCTACGAGTCTTTCAAGTACTTTGTCGCCGTCGAAATGATGGAGGGCGAGAACAAGTATCATGCCGAAGGTTATGGTCTTCAAGATGCTAAGAAGGGTTTCGTGTTCGAGTCTTTCCCCCCTGTGCTTCACCTCCAGCTTAAACGCTTCGAGTACGATATCCAACGCGACGCCATGGTTAAGGTTAGTTTTGTACCGAACGCATTCTTTCCTTCTTTCTAAACGACTCCCCTCGAAGATCAACGATCGTCACGAATTTCCTTTCGAGATTGACCTCGGAGAATTTGTCGACGAGGGTCCTACCAAATCCGAGAATTGGGTGTACAGGCTACACGGCGTCTTGGTGCATTCCGGTGATGTGAATGGCGGGCACTACTTTGCTCTGATTAAACCGGATCGCGAGACGAGATGGCTCAAGTTTGACGATGACCGTGTGACCCCTGTGACGGATCGTGAAGTGCTGGAGGAGAACTATGGCGGTGAGCCTCTGAATGGCATCCCACAACCTTTGCAACGCAATCAGGTCCGTGCCATGAAGCGTTTTACGAACGCTTACATGTTGGTGTACGTACGCGAAATTGCCATCGACGAGATACTGGCACCCTTCAGGGAAGAAGACACGCCACCTCATCTTAGTATGGTATCGCTTTGTTCTCGCATGCGTGTATTGACCATGTGCAGAACGCAGGCTTGACGAGGAACGTCTTCAGATCGAGGCCAAGAAGAGGGAACGAGAAGAACAACATCTATTCCTCACTGCCAAGGTCATCACTGACGACACCTTTGCACACCACGAAGGTTTCGATCTTGCAACATTCGACGAGAAGCATTGGCCACCCTCAGATCTACCTAGCTTCCGCGTGCTTAAACAAGAGACGTACAATATTTTCAAGTCACGTGTGGCGAACCACTTCAATCTTCCGGAGAACAAGGTTCGGTTATGGGTTCTGGTGAATCGACAAAATAAAACAGTTCGACCCGATACGCATATTCCCGAGAACGAACCGACACTCAGTGCGCATCAACCCTTCTTCTTTCGTTTATAGCGTGTTGATTCTGTTCACAGCCGTCGAAGTCATTCGTAACAATATGGCTGCAAGACAGAATGATCTACGCCTCTATCTCGATGTGATACCTGATCCGAGCAAGGTAGGCCTTTCATCTTTACGCCTGGCTGTCCTAATATCATATCACTAGCCCGACCCGCCTGTAGGCTCCATCATGGTTTTCCTGAAGCACTTCGATACGTCAAAACAGACGCTATACGGAGCTGGCAAGGTGTACGTCTCTCGTAATAACAAAGTGCAAGATCTCCACCCCGTGATCAATGAGCGCATGAGATGGACCCCTGGAACCCCCTTGAGGTTGTATGAGGTGCGAAGTCCCCTTCAGCCCAGGATATTACTATCCTAACATACTTCATAGGAAATCAAACCTGGAATGATTGAGCTCATGAAGCCGAAAACGACCTTTACTCAGAGCGAGATCCAGGACGGAGATGTCATCTGTTTCCAGGTTGATCATTCCGAGAAAGAGTAAGCCTCCGAGGATCTGCTACACAGATCATCATCAGTAATCCCTATCTTTTCTAGGATTCATGATTTGGAGAGTCAGGGTCTCTACTCGAATCCCATCCAGTTCTATGATTTCTTGCAGAATCGCGTAATGATTATTTTCCGTCCAAAGTACGAGGATCCCGACCACGATCACCCCGAGTTCAGTCTAATACTGAGCAAGAAACACAACTATGACATCGTGGGTGGCTTTTTCAAAGTCTATGAACCTTACCGACATTTGCAAAGATGTCCCAAAAAGCTGGCGAGTTCCTGCGGCATGATCCTATCAAGCTTCGTTTCACAACAACGCACGCTACAAACGGTTCTCCCAAGTCCATCCTCAAACGTTCTCTGAACCAAAGCATAGCGGAAATCATGGGAACCAACTACATAAACCCAACGACGTCCGTCATCCTTTACGAACGACTGGATGTGAGCATCGTCGAGCTCGAGACGAAGCGAAGTCTGAAGATCATGTGGACGGGGATTCACAACCGAGAAGAAGCGTCATATCCATTTCTTTTGCCCAAGACGAGCATGGTTCACGACCTTGCTGATCACCTTGCCAAGCAAGTGACGCTGATGCCCGGAGGTACAGGCAAAATACGGGTATTCGAGGTGTCCAAGGACGGAAAGACGCAAAAGGAATTCACAGGCTCGGAAATGATCGGGAACATTCCTGACCCAGTCGACCTCTTTGCAGAAGTGCGTACGGACATATCTCTTCTTTGCGAAGTTATGGATCCAGAAGTGTATAGGAAATACCGCGGGAAGAATTGGAAGCTGACGAACACGAAAAGATAATAAGTGTCTTCCACTTCCAGAAGGAGGTCTTGCGGACACATGGCGTACCGTTCCGCTTTGTTGTGAAGCCTGTGCGCCCTCCTTCCGCAGTGGATCATCACGTTTCTGAATTCAACTCCCTGCAGCACGAGAAATTTGCAGAAACAAAGAAACGCCTACAAGCACGAATAGGCGTTTCAGACAAAGACATTGCGAAGTACAGATTTGCCCTCATCCAGATTTCGACGTTCAAGCAACCGACATATATCGAGGATGGTTAGTATCTCTATGGGCCGTACTGCTTGCCATGTCTTGACGTTATTTGCAGAGGATATCATCTACGACCACAAATTCGCACCAGAAGATGTGCTAGGTCTTGACCACGTAGACAAGTCCGGCAAGACACGAACAGGTGCAGGGGAGAAAGCAATTGTTATCAGAGGTTGACGTGTAGCTGTAAACTTTGATTTGATTGGATCGTGTTTCCATTTCCACGTATGGTCTTTCTAATCTTACGCATTGTACCTTTTCCGGTTCAATTCTCGTGCTTGACCGCAAAGTCTTATATGTCCAAAATTTAGAGGTGCAACATGATGTGTATTAAAGTGGAAGCCATAGGTATCGGGAATGTGTACATCAACTACTTCCGCTTCTTGTTCTTTCGCGGCTGGAATGGCCAACTGTCTGAGATGAAATGGTGAACGGGGTGTGATGGACTTACTGATTTCGAAGGGCCTGGCAGGGTGTTTGCCTCACCGTCACTTGTTATGCTCTCAGTCCCACCAGAGGGGGGCGGGGCGAGACCATTAGTTGGCTTTCCAGGCATCATTGGTATCGACGGGGCTACGGGGACGGGAGATTGCTGGGGTTGTGACTGTGATTGTACCTGAGCCCTAAGCTGTGCTTGTGCTTGTGCAGCCGCAACTAAGGAAGCTGCTGGTGAGCCGGGTGGTGGTGGTGCACCCATCATAACAGGTTGCAACACCGGTAGGTCAATCCTCTGGCCAATCTTGCCGTATTTTTGTTCTGTAGTATATTCAAGGTAAGAAGAGGAGAAAAACAGCGATTTAATTCTAAATCCCAACCTTTGCTCGCTCTTGCGGTTGCCGTCCCCTCGAAAACGGTGCGCATCTTCTCGTTTGCGACGAGTTCACCTGCGGTCTGAAAGATGATGGTGCCCCAACCCTCGACGAATGTATTTGCCTCGGCAATAACCTCCATGATCTCTGCCTCGAGCTCTTTTTCTGCCTGAAGTAGACTGTTCCAGAGATCGTCGCCGATGGAGCCTTTTTGAAGGAGGTTCTGCAGCGCTGGTTTGTCCTCACGAAGTTTTACGACCCGGCCAACGTCCGTCATTGCGCGCCTGACGAGCGCAGCCTTGAGAAGTGCCTCGTGCACAGGAGGGTCATTCTGCTGGAGCAAAGTGACATAGATATCGCGCTCGGGATGCGAAGGGAAATATGGTGCGTATAATTTGCCTGGCAGAATGTTGGAGGTGAGCACCACCTGAAGGCGCGTAAGGTGCGTTACCTGCGTTGCGTTTTCTGTAGAAATGGGAGAATATGAGTAGACTTGAGATGACTATGCCGATGTACAGGACGGGGACGAGGACGGAGGCCATGGTGTTGGAGAAAGACAATGAACGGTCGACGTGTTCCTTGCACGGAGCGGCCACTCGGCGGCACTCCGGAGCGGAACTGAAAAAGGAACCGCTTCCGGCCGAATTACTATCGTTTGCCCTGAAGTGCAAAAAAAACAAGGTAAATCGGACCTAATGCTTCAACAACAGCAGCCACACATTTCAGAGTTATAGCATGGATGGAGAATACATTAATATATCTTCCTCTCTCTCCTTTTTGATTTTTTGTATTTTATTCTGAGGGTGTACACACCCTCCGACGTTTTGTATCCCAACCGCAAAAGTTGTGACACTTCGGGTCACACAACCGGCAGCGACGGGTTCCCAAACTTTCAACCTCAGTGCGTCACGGCAGGCACGGCAGAGTGACTATCACAATCACGACTTGACAGTAGAGGAAAAGTAATGTATTAAGATTGAAAACAATTTATAGTTAAATCGAATGTAAACAAAGGATGTGATTCTAAGTTTATGGCAAAATGGGATCCGCTGGGGCTGGGGCACCGTTGTGATTGGTGATATGTTTTGCCAGCGGTGCAAAAACCGGGCGAGGAAAGGAAGCGGCATGCGGAGTCAGAAGCTGAACGGGCGGCAACCACTGGTGGGATTGATTCAATGGGTTGTCGGGGCCCGGGTGATTGTCCATGGACACATCAATGTCTGTGCGTTGTCGTCTACTAGATGGTCCAATTAGGTCGTCATTTGCATCGGTGCGGGGGCGTTTTCCAGGGACCTGGAATAGCTTTGCTGCGGTAACGATGTTCTTGCAGGTACCAGTGTGGATTGCCTCACAAGCCAGAGTGAGTTTCACTTCATGAGCAGCAGCAGCCTCTAATCTCCGTTGTTTCTGAATTTTCTGGGAACATGCCCGGGTGGAATGTCTTCTAACCTGGTCTGGGAAGAGTCGGCCACCTGTGCCGAAGAGGAGATTGAATCCCGTCACGCTCATGCTCGAGCGCGAGAATTCCCCTTCCCTGAAATGTGATATACTTGCACTACACGAACATCCAGTAAGTTTTTCACTCTTATAATTGCACAGAGATCCCTCATGCATTACTCCATAATCTCCAGGTGTCATTTTGCAAGTTCACAGGCAGGATCTCTCGGATCTGGGACAATCTGATCGCTATCTTTTGGCATCCCATGATTGTCTGTCGGATTGCAAGCACAACAGCATCCAACTTATACCTAGTTTTTGTTCCCCAGCTAGACTAGATACTAAAGCATCTCTGATAATTTTTTTGAGCTTATAGAATACGAGGAATGTAGTGCTTTAGGTGCATTCTCAGAATTTGCACTCCAGGTACCAGTTTCACTTTAGGGAAACGATAGTACTCCCATGCCAGTGCGCGCTTGATCCGGCTAAGTACACTAACATAAAAGGCGGGAGGGATTTCACGCGTCTACGAGCTCTTACTCGACACTCTCATGTTTTCCCGCAGCATCCCTTTGGCACAGTCTCTCCTCCGGAGCACTCCGTCCGGTGTCGGTTTCCGTCGTTTGGTGTCTACCAAGGTACTTACATCGTGCTTCGTTCGTCCGTCTGATACGAGAGCCCCTACAGTCTCTCAAGGAAACCCTTCGAGACGTCATTCCGACGAAGCAGGAACAGCTCAAGAGACTCGTGAGGTCATTTTCTTGCCAATAGCACTCTAACATGCTCACCTTGTCTTGCCAGAAAGCCGAGCATAGTCAAACAGTGGTGGGTGAAGTGAAGGTAAGGTCGGGTCCAGATGCTTTCACCGTCGTTCCACATGTCTTGTAGGTCGAGAACATCATTGGCGGTATGAGAGGCCTGAAAGCCATGCTCTGGGAGGCGTCGGTCCTTGATCCCAACGAGGTCGGTTCTACTTCGGGGTTTCTCCGAACGTTGGTATTCACGTTACGATCGTGAAGGGCATTCGCTTTCACGGCCTGACCATTCCGGACTGCCAAAAGGTTCTACCGCCTGCACCCGGAGGGAAAGAGATGACTGCCGAGAGTATGCTCTGGCTCCTGCTCACCGGCAAGGTACCATCCCCGGAGGAGAGCTATCAACTCTCGGCAGAACTTGCCGAGAAGAGTGAGTTGCCAGCATTCGTGGAGAAGCTGATTGATTCGTGGGTGTTCTTATCTTTGGCCGACCCTCGGGGTATAATAACGCCATTGCTCGCAGACTTCCGAAGACTCTCCATCCCATGACCCAACTCGGCATGGGTGTCGCCGCCCTGAATCATGATAGCCGGTTCCAGGTTGCGTATGAACGCGGCATCAAGAAGACCGAGTACTGGACGTATATGCTTGAAGACTGCTTAGACCTCATCGCCAAGTTGCCCACCCTGGCTGCGCGCATATACCGGAATGTATACCACCCAGGTAAAGTAATTGCCCCTGTCGACAAGAACCTGGATCTCGTGGGTAGGTCATTTTGGTTCGGCTGGTTCCGAGTGGGCGATGCAATATGCTACAGGGAATTACTCGAACATGCTCGGATACGGGCACAATGAAAGCTTGACCGAGTACCTTCGGTTGTACATCGCTCTTCATGGTGATCACGAGGGCGGGAATGCATCCGCGCACACGTCCCGTATGTCGCGTCTGTAGACAGTAGGCGTGTGTCTCATCTCGATCTAGACCTCGTTGGCTCGGCATTGTCGGATCCTTACATTTCCTACTCTGCCGCACTGTTTGCGCTCGCTGGACCTCTTCACGGGTTCGTATATGCGCTCTCTGAACAAAGTCTAGACTGATTCGGGCACATACTCAGGCTTGCGAACCAGGAGGTGCTAAGGTGGCAGATGGCCATGCAGAAAGAGATCGGTGAAAATATTAGTAACGAAAACATCAAAGACTATCTTTGGAAAACGCTGCGAAGCGGCCAAGTTGTCCCAGGGTAAGTTCCAGGACATCTTTCTAGTGATTCCTCCCGCGTATTCTTCAGATATGGTCATGGTGTCCTTCGCAACCCTGATCCCCGGTTCATTGCCCTTCAAGAATTCTGCAAGACTCATCCTGAACTCCAAGCAAGTCCCATGATCCAGGTTGTCCAGAAGGTAGAGTGTATCACAAGTGCCGAGACCACTGCTGACTGGTTGTAGACTGCCGAAATCGCCCCCGACGTCTTGAAAGAACATGGCAAGGTAAGGCACTCGATGCGTTAGTCTAAGCACATTACCTAACCACCTGATAGACAAAGAACCCGTACCCCAACGTTGATGCCACGTCAGGTACGCCATTGTATCCTGATCAACTAATCCGTCATTCACCTTGTTGGATAGGATGCGTGTTGTACCATTATGGTCTGACCGAATTCAAGGTACGGTCCGCGTACTTTACCAAATTGTCTAATGCTAACGTCCATCAAGTATTACACCGTCATCTTCGGTGTATCGAGAGGTAAGGGAGACCTTTGCTCCAGGTAATCAAGGCTTATCTGTTCCTGTAGCTCTGGGAGCTTTGACCCAACTGGTGTGGGCACGAGGTGTGTCTTCTTTTTTTCCGCGAAGGTGTATCGATGTAACATGACTCGGTAGCCTTGGGATTACCAATCGAGAGGCCAAAATGTATGCCAGCGATGAATTATTCACTGTTGTGATGCTGAACATATCCCTCTAGCTTACTCCATGGACGCATTGGAAAAACTCATCAAAAATTAATCACTCGAGTGAGATTACCATACCACTCTCCCTCGAAACCGATGTGGTTTTCTAGGGAAGAGACTTCCGGGCCAGCATTTTTTATGATTCGAATGTTATTGGCAAACGTTGTGTCAGTGATCACGTTCGATAAAATAAGATGTCGTGAAACGTAGTACAACAAAGTGCGTCTCGAACGAGGCGCAATTACTATCCTACAGCGTTGCGCATTGAGTTAAAAATAGGGTGGCAATTACCGACCCTGCGTTTAACCCTATAATCAATCAACCAAACCTCCAGTACTACTCATGATTTGGAAAGGCGAGAGTTCAGGACAATCAGACAGAACAAAAATGAAGTGGAACCTAACCAAACCATCTAATAGATTTAACCTTGGTGGAAGGTAAGGCGAGGGAGCCCAGGAATGAAAGATGGTAGAAAGCATTTCAACGTGGTATCCAACCGTTCGATAACAAGACGATTTAGTGAAGCACTCAGAGTCTCCTTGGGACGGCACCTTGAGACGGTACCTGGCCGGGGGGTGACATCTGCTGAGGGAACTGTTGCGGAGGAGGAACACGACCGGCAAGCACGGCTTGGGGAGGTATAGCGCCTAGGGGACCCGGCATGCCTGGACGCTGTGGTGGTGCACGCGCTCCTGGTCCTGGGCCATATCCGTGTGACGGAGCAGGGTAGCCACCGGGCACGGCTGGGTTTGGTGGGGGTCCCTGGCCAGGCGCAAAGCCTCGCGGTGGTGGGAATCCCTGAGGAAGGCGACCGCCCGCAGCGGGTGCAGGGCCCATACCAGGTTGCCCATGAGGAACAGGTTGCCCGTGAGGAGCAGGTGGGCCACGAGGGGGGGGTTGCTGTGGCGGAGGACCCTGACGTGGCTGGCCAGCTGGGTTAGGTGCCGAGCCGGGGTCGTGGAGTGTGACGGGCGGTGGACGCCCTCCTGGGCCAGGAGCACCATTTTGGATCGGACCAGGTGGCGGGGGATTTTTCTCGGCGGCCTTTATAATTTCATCGCTGCAGATAAGGAAATGGAAGGACAGAGGTGGGTCACGCGACGATGATGGCACAAGCGAGGTCAAAAAGGGGTGGGCGGCTAATAGAAGCGTGGACGGAACTTACTCGAGCAGATTAAGTGCTGCGCAGAGGACGACCCACTCGACACAGTCTTCGTTTCCTTCTCCCAGGGTCTGCCATACGGCCTTTTCCTCCGGTGTTTTCCCAGTGATGCTTATCCTAGTTCCACCACCGTTGGGACCGGGTGGATTTTTCTGTATCTTGCCAAACTCGATGCGCTTTGGGGGTATGTTGTGACCAGCATATGCAAAGTAGAACATGCTCCAGAATGCGGCATTGGGGTTAGGCTTTGAGATTTGAAAGAGGGGGAGGTCTGGAGAATCTGGAGAAGGGAGGGAGAGCTTGTATATGGGAGAGATAACACCTGTGTTGGTAATGGACCATTTGAGATTGCGGGAGGCCTCGCAGCGAACGACACGCGCGGCGGCGGAGGTAGAATGGCCGGGGTCCGAGGCAGAGGACTTGCTAGGATTCTGGCGAGGTGGGAAGAGCTTGGCGACACAGAGGTCACCCTGGGGGGATGGCGTCAAGAGGTAGTTCTCAGCGTTCTATGGGGGGATGAGGAGGAGACGATGAGGAGGGACAAAGGACGCACGTAGTTCGTGTGAAGGTATGAGTAGAGGATATTGCTTGGCTGACCTGTGAGGAGGTGAGGGGATGATGGGGGAGAGTGGGTGGGGACAGACCATGAGGGGTGACGATGAGGGTGGGGAGATGGTTTGGGACTGGAGGGTGGGATGGAGAGGTGTAGACGGCGTATATAGCTAGGACAATGAGCGATGCGGGGAGGGGAACGCTGGAACACTCACCTGCCATCGCTGTTTAGAGGAAAGGGCAGCTGCAACCGTTGCGAGCCTGACTGACGGTCAAAAAAGGAAAGAATTCTTGCGACTGTGCACCAGAGGAATCCACCCTCACCGCGCGCGTACTCGCACACCAGACCGCAGTAGCACAGAGCACACCCATCACCCGTCCACGTCGAGATCGTTGCCCGTTTGCCATCGTCGCCAGCACTGGCACCAGCAATAGTCTGTGACGTGACCAGGTGTGACGTCTGATCACGCTAGTAGTCCATCGATCCCCTCGACGTATCCCCAGCTCGTACTCGCTCTCGCAGACATCTGCTCTGCCATCGTTCTCGCCATGAAGGGTCTCAAGAAATCTCTTGTGTGTGCATTCCCATCTCTATCCGTTCACTATCGTGACTTTTCCCGCACAGCTCAGGAAGAGTTCTCAGGACTCTGCATCCGCAAAGACAAAGGACTCGAAATCACAGCCTGCACCCGCACCTGCTCCTCCTCCGCCCCCTCCGAACACCGCCAAACCTCTCCCTCAACCCGTTCCCGTCGTACAACCTCTCCCAGGTGCCTCCGTCAACAACAACTCCAACCACTCCCTCCCATCCCAGGCACAAGTTTCATACAACCGCGCGCCGCCCCCCGCCCCACCCCAGCCATCCGTACCTGACCGCAGATACGGCTCAAACCAATCATCCCCGATCCCCCCCATCGTGGTCGTTAGCTCGGATCCCACCACAGACCCTGCACCGAGATCTGGCCAGTTCGGCTCTCCGGAACGTACCTCATTGGGCCTAGATCTTCCCGGTTCCAATGCTACTCCTCCACGCGCCAACACCCTCAATCGTCTTCGCTCTGGCCCCCGTGACACCATCCCCATCGTCGGAAAGCCTCCCCGAAAACAGCGGAGCAGTCGCTTCGTCGTCACAGAAAAGGTCGAGATCGAGCGACTTGCCCCCTTTGCAGGTTGGTTATATCCCCCCTTTCCGTCTCGTGCTCGCTTAACACTATCCCACCAGAGGTCCCTCCTTCCGAAAGGTCTCAACTCTTCATCAGGAAGCTCAATCAATGTCGTGTATTATTCGACTTTAATGATGCCAGCTCAGAGCTCAAAGGTAAACAAATTAAAGCGCAGACCTTGCACGAAATGCTCGAGTACATTACCACCCAGCGAGGGGTGATCACCGAAAATATATACCCCGAGGTTGTCAACATGGTAAGTCTCTTTGGTCACTTGTTAGTGATACCCTAACTTAGATGACCTAGTTTGCTGTCAACCTTTTCCGCTCTATACCCCCTCCCGTGAATCCCACCGGTGACGCGTTTGATCCAGAGGAAGATGAACCTGTCCTCGAACTCGCTTGGCCTCATCTTCAAATTGTCTACGAGTTTTTCCTCCGATTTGTTGAAAGCCCTGACTTCAACACAAACCTCGCAAAACGTTACATTGATCAACCATTCGTACTCAATCTTCTTGAACTCTTCGACTCCGAGGACCCAAGGGAGCGCGATTTCCTCAAGACTACACTTCATCGTATTTATGGCAAATTCCTCAATCTCCGCGCATTCATTCGCCGATCGATAAGCAATGTCTTCTACCATTTCATATACGAGACAGAGCGGCACAATGGAATCGCAGAACTCTTGGAGATCCTCGGCTCGATCATCAATGGCTTTGCGCTGCCCCTTAAAGAGGAACACAAGACGTTTCTGACCCGCGTCCTTGTTCCACTCCACAAAGTCAAGAGCCTAGCGCTTTACCACCCTCAGCTAGCCTATTGCGTCGTTCAGTTCTTGGAGAAAGACCCATCCCTTGCGGAAGAAGTCATGTTAGGATTGCTCAAGTACTGGCCCAAGGTCAACTCGCCAAAGGAAGTCATGTTCTTGAACGAAGTCGAAGAAGTCCTGGATGTTACCGATCCCGCCGAGTTTCAGAAAATACAGATCGCACTGTTCCAGCAGCTTGCGAGGTGTATTAACAGCCAACATTTCCAGGTGGCCGAGCGAGCACTACTATATTGGAACAACGAATACGTTGTCAACCTCATGAGTGACAACTTGGCTGTTCTTTTACCGATTGTCTTCCCTGCGTTGTATGCGAACTCAAAATCTCACTGGAATCGGTAAGCCCCTCTTTCTTCGTAGGGATGGTCGGATCCGACTGGCACACAGAACAATACATGGAATGGTCTACAACGCTCTCAAATTATTCATGGAGATCAACCCAGAGCTGTTTGATATAACATTGCAGCAATACAAACAACGAAAGACAGAGTCAGTCATCCTTTTGTCATCCGTGATTAACGTATTGATCAGAGTGCTCTTAGCGAACAACAGCATGCAGTTGAGCGATATGAGCAGTGGCAGAGGGTACGCGAAAAGGCAATGCAAAATGCTGGCGGCAAGCCGCCCAACGGATACAGAGAGGTTGAACGCCTGCCACCGCCACCACCATCCATCGGCGACGACTCGGATATTTTGGAATTATCAATGGAGTTGAATGCGGTGTCGATTGTTGGTGAGATGCCGGCCGAGTTGGATGAGAGCGGGATTGAAAGGGTCCCGATGGCAGACCCTGGTTTGGACGTTCGTGCATGCGACATGCGAGTGTAGAATGCGTACTTACAGGACACTTTTAGCGCGAGTACCCTCAGGTTGGGAGCGACCATTCACCTGTTTCCCAAAGTCCTCATGTCCGGAGGAAGAGTGTCTTGCCAGGTGATCCATCTTTTCTTTGGAGATGCCGAGCAAGTCTTTGACCCGCCTTGTCAGTCGATCCATCGGTTATTCGTGATCTCCAAGCCCATCGAAGTCTAGATGACACGATCGGTATCGGACCACGTTCCAACGGAGCTTAACTAGGGCCCATGCTACTGACAGACATTGTACTTTTTGCATGTCGTTGCTAGCTGTAAATAGCTGAGCCCGACGTCCTCGACGCTGATGACCCTTGATGACACCTCCACCCATCCTTCCTCGTTTCACCCGTGCCCCCAAGAATCATCGTGCTGTTTTCTATTTCATCTTTTCTCCCATTT
>JBBPJV010000440.1:0-22858 GCA_038088915.1 Sutorius aff. eximius
TCGAAGACCCTGACGCCACCCTTGTTCTCAACGAGGATGTTTGCACCCTTGATGTCACGGTGGATGATGTCGCGCTCATGCAGATAGTTGAGGCCTTGTAGGATCTGGCGAACGAAGTTCTTGACGAGGGGCTCCTCGAATGCGCCGTAGTTGCGGAGGAGCGCCGTCACGGACCCACCGGGAACGTATTCCAAGAAAATATTTAGAAAGTCATCATCGACAGATGAATCTGAGACAAGCGGTGGCCATTAGCCGTGGACAGTTAGGAGACTGGATGAGACCTACGAAGATACTGGACGATATTGGGGTGGGAGAGATCTTTGAGCAGATCGATCTCGCGTTCGAGGGCACTGAGCATGTTCTTCTTGCGCTCTTCGTTCGGCGCGGAACCCGTCGGGAGTTCGACTTGCTTTACGGCCATGAGGAGACCATCAACGGCATCCATGCCAAGGTAGACCTTGCCAAATGAACCTGCACCGATTAGGGCACCCTTGATCCATTTCGTGCCTGAATTTCAGTCAGCACGTGATCGTCCGAAACAGACTTCCGACGGATTGGCTCACCCCCGCTCGACGTCATCATCCGGCCCGTCTCGTCCTCCTCCTCGGTCTCCTCCTCGCCTTCCTCCTCGTCCTCGTCCTCGAACTCCTCCTCTTCCGACAGGCTTGTCACGTCGTCAATGTCCGGCTCCACCTTTGTCCAATCCTCCGCCCCCTCCACGCCCATGTCCACCGCCATGCTCTGTCGCCGGTTCTCCACCTCGGCTGTGATCTCATCAACCGTGAGTAGACTCGCCGTGTCAGACCGATCGCGCTTGCTCCGTAGCTCCGTCATGAAACTCATTCTCGAGAGTCGCTTGTTCCCCGTCAGATCCCCCATCGACTCGGATAGCGATTCCGTCGGGAAAGTCACGGGTGGCAACAAGTGCGGCTTCGAGTCGATGCCAGACAGCTTCTCCACATCGTCTCCTGTGAGAATCACCGAATTGCCGTCCTCTGTTGAGATAGATACCCGCGGCGGGTCCTCGACTGTGCCTTCGCTGGCTATTGTCGATGCCTTGCTCGACATGACCGAGTTCCGCTTGGACGACAACCCGTGCGAGCCTTGCGTACTCGTGCTGAACCGCGACGGCAATGGCGGGTTCAGAGACATCATGCTCTCCCGCTTACCCTGCCCCACGGTCGTCGCGCGCAGCATCATACTGTGTCTAGCCGTCCGGAGCGCCTTCTTCTCCGCGAAGGGGAAGTACTCGGTCAGATGCGTCGTGATTAACTCGCTCGGCGGCCGCTGACCGAAAAAGTTGCGCAGTTTTGAGGGCTTCTTGGCAGCGGCAGACGCTTGTGCTTGTGTGGGCGATATCGGCGACTCGAGCGCCTTTTCGGGATCGCGGACACCGAGCCCGCTTAAAATGCTGATCGTGCTCGCGCGTTTGATCGACTTGTTTGTTTTCTGATCGTCACCGATCGTAGCAGCGTACTCGGATAGTGGCATATTTGTATCGTGTTCGTCGTCGTCGGCAGGCTGTCGTGGCACAGGGAATGGGAAAGCGTTTTGCGCAGGAGAGGTTGGGCTGGAAGTACGTGGGGAGGCGATGGGCGGGTCTTCACCGAATATCCGCGCGAGGACCTTGGAACGCTTCGTCTTGCCGGTGCGCCGAAGCGTCAGACCTTGTTCTTTGATGGAATCTGGAGGGCCATGGCACACAGCCAAAAGCTCGGCCTCGGAGAGAGATTTCACTATACGGACGGCACATCAGAGCCGATAACGGCAGAGTGTAGGCATACGTACCGTTATCATTTTGGTCGTCACCTTCCAAATAGATACACCATCCATCTACACTAAGACCCCCATCCTCCGTCTCAATCCGGTTCATGAGGTTGATGATTTCGTCTTTTCTCCGCGCAGCCAATTTATCGAACTTGCGCAAGACTTTTTCCATCACTTCGATGCCCCCCGCGCAATCTGCGACATCGACGACACATGAGCGACCTTCCTCTGGAAGGATGAATTTAACAAGTTTTCGGCGGAGGTCATCTAGTGAGAGCTGTTGATTATGAGAAGAGGGATGGAACGGACCACGCCCCACCGTGAAGGCAGGCGATGGAGAATTGGGTGTTGGAGTTTGGAACGCCTCAACGATGGGAGAAAGTGCCCCGGTTGCCGGGGGGGGCTGTGCGGAGGCATAGGGATGTTGTGTTGTTGTCCCTGACGTAGATGGTCGTGGTGGCAACTTGGTGCCAGGAACTGATCCCATGGGAGAACTGACGCCGCCAAAGGAAATGTTTCTGCCATGTGCGACCCCGTTGGCGATACGGGGGGAGGAGTGTGAGCTGAGGGGAGAGGGAGAACGTATGGTCGGCTTGAGAGCGGAAGATCCAGAACGAGGATCGGCGGGGAGACCATACGCAGGCCAATTATTGGACGAGTTACCGGCCAAGGGCGCAAGGAGACTTTGTGATGGAGCGCCAGGTGCTGGGGGGAGGGGAGAGTTGGCGTAGGGAGTGGCATCCGTTTGGCTCGGCGTGCGTGAGCGCTGGCTGGAGAGGGGGTGGAGATTGCGCGTGGCGGAGCGGGTGGCAGGTGGCGCGGGTGGCTGTCCACGGGGAGCGGGTGGAAGTGGAAGCAGAGAGGGCCGGGATAAGGCAGGAGTGCCGTTTGGGAGAGCTGGTGCTGGGGATGAGGCGGACGTTGGTTGAGGTAATGGACGTATGACAGGGGTTGCACGCGCAGGGTCACCCGAGTGCGGTTCTCGTATGAGTCGAGGTAGATCTGGTCTTCCCGAATTTGGAGGCAAGACGAGCGGCGCGGGTCTGTTGTTGTCGAGACGTTTAGGGCCCCGTGAACTGGGAGATTGATCTCGGGGGTTGCTCTCGTGGGAGCTGTCTCTTGAATGGGACAAGACGCCATTTGGTTTGTGATCAAAGTGATCGTTTTTCGGGTGAAAATGAGAGGGAAAGTGGGAGGCAGAGCGGGATGCGCACTTGAGTCTCAAGGCTTTGACGGCATTGATGATACGGAGCCTGTCGCCGACGCTGACTATGCCCATTTCCTTGAGGGTGTCATGGTCGAGCTCGAGGAGGATGTCACCTCTGATGTCGTTTTGCTTGAAGGCTTCCACATGCACGACGCATTTTATGTCTGAAAGCCATTGAGCGACGTGCGTATCTGACCAAGACTTGAGAAAGTCGGCAAACGGTGGCTCGACGGTGGCACTCATGGACGAGTAGCGATAAGGGTGGGAGAACAGACAGGGGTGCGAGTGTCTAGACTGAGGCGATGCTGCAATCAATATTCATAGCTCGATCCGGCCTTCCTTCTCCTCCTCCTTCTTCTCTCTCCTCCCCCACCACCGTCGGTGGATCTATCGACGGCCCAGTCATGATCATCCACTTCATCCTCCTTCTTGTCGCGCAACTCGCCCTTGCGTCTCCGTACCGTCCCGAACTCGTCCAGTACAACCTCAACATCAATCAAAATGCCCAGGACCCAACCCAATACTTCACCAACAGGTCCAATACAACCTATACTCCCTCTCCCTCCAACTGGCGCGCAATCCCCTTTTACACCATCCTCATGGACAAGTTTGCCGACGGTGACCCTTCCAATAACCAGTACTTTGGCTCCATGTACGAATGGGACTGGAGAGAGACCCAGCTCCGCTTCGGTGGTGATCTCAAGGGCCTCACTTCAAAACTCGACTACATACAGGGCATGGGCATAAGCGGTCTCTACCTCTCCGGTACTATATTCATAAACATGATATGGCAGGCAGACAGTCCGTCTTCCCCCCCTCCCCTCTCTCTCGCTCACCCCTTCCTGTCTAGGCTATTCCCCCCTTGACTTTAGCGTGCTCGACCCCCACTGGGGCACCCTCGCAGATTGGGTAGAGTTTGTTGATACTGTTCACTCCCGCGGGATGTACATTGTTCTCGACTTCACAGTCGGCACGCTTTCCGACCTCATCGGTTTTCAAGGGTACGCCTCCCCTTCTCTTATGCACAGCCTCGTCCCTTACCGGCTAATTGTTGCCCAGGTACCTGAACGTTAGCGCCCCATTCAGCCTCAATCAGTACCAGGTCCTTTGGAAGGACCCTAACTATATGCCGTGGAACTTTACCCAATATGCCGATTTTCAGGTAGCCCTCATGTTCCTTTTTCCTCACCGCAAAAACCTAACGCCGCTTCTCCTTCCCTCCCACTCTAGTACAGCAATCAGTGGAATTCCTCGTGTGAGCTTCCTGTCTTTTGGCAGGAAGATGGTTCCATTCAGCCCGTATCCGCAAACGGTTGCTATACTTCTGATTTCGACCAATTTGGTGACATGGAGGCTTTCGGTGTTCACGCCGATTGGCAACGTCAGCTATCAAAGTTTGCTTCCGTGCAGGATCGTCTCCGTGAATGGAAACCAGAAGTCATGGCAAAGCTTCAGGTCTTCTCCTGCATGGCCATCACTGCCTTCGATATCGATGGCATCCGTATCGATAAGTCAACCCAGGTTACCGTAGGTGGTATGGCGCAGTGGTCTTCCGCAACACGTGCATGTGCCACCAAACTCGGAAAATCCAATTTCTTCCTTGGTGGCGAGGTCACTGGGGGTGATGCGTTTGGAGCTCTATACTTGTGCGTCTGCTTCGCTTGCCATGCTCCTAGCTCCTAATTAATTTCCACAAGGGGTCGTGGCCGCACACCGACGGAACTCCCATCAGGCTTCCTTCAAGCGGTAAATGTCTCTGAGTCGGATAATCAGTACTTTCTTCGCTCGCAGGGACAGAATGGCCTCGATAGCTATGCATTCCACTACTCCATCTACCGTTCCCTCACTCGTTTTCTTGGCATGGATGGAAACCTCGAAGTTGCATACGATCTCAACTCAAATTTCATTACGGCATGGAATCAAATGGTGGTCAACAATGACTTTGTGAATCCCAACACTGGCGCTTTCGATCCAAAACACATGTTGGGAGCAAGTAATTTCGACGTGTTCCGATGGCCCAGCGTAGAGAACGGAACGATGAGATCCGCATTGGCTTTGTTCGTCACAAACTTGGTCATGCCCGGAATCCCCTTGGTATGTCCCTTTGGCATTATTTTGATCAGGCCTGAACTGTTCGGGGACTAGTGGTTTTATGGCGAAGAGCAGAACTTCTACGTTTTCGACTCCACCGCGAACAACTATCTCTTTGGGTATGCTTGACTCCCATCTGCCGACAGACGTGCACTAACAGACACGCATATGTGCAGACGTCAAGCCATGATGAGCAACAAGGCCTGGCAACGCCATGGTTGTTACAAGTTGGGGTCAGCCCAGTACTTCAACTGGCCACTCGAATCCGCCTTGGTTGGATGCATGGATGACTGGAACTCCCTCGACCATTTCGATCCCACTACCGACATGCGTCGTTTGATGAAACAGTTTCTTTCCCTCCGCAGCACGTACAATGCCCTCCAAGATGGTTTTGATCTCGTGCAACGTGGCAACTGGACATTCGACATTCAACGCCCTGGCTCAAATAACACCGTTACCGAAATGGGTCTCTATTCGGTATCCCGTGCTGGCATCTCAGGTGTACAGAATTTCACGGGAAACCACACCGACCAAGTATGGCTACTATATTCAAACATGAACATGTCAACGTCATGGTCATACGACTGCCAAAGTTCGTTGTGGATCTCATCACCCTACCAGTCTGGTACCACCGTTCGGAATTTACTGGCCCCCTTCGAGGAATTTACTCTTCAGGACTCTGGATCGTCATATTACAACAACGGTGGCGCCCCGTGGTACGGTTGTCTGGGTAATATCACCATGGATCCCTACGGAATGAAAGCCCTTGTGCCAGTCAATGAATGGGTTTCTCCTCCTCCCATGTTAACCCGCTTCTTCCCTGGCCACGACGCCCGACTCACCGCGGCAGCTGGGGACCCGAACGCGACGACGATCAACATCATTCTCGAGTTTAGCATTGAGATGTCGTGTACTAGCGTCACTCAAAGCATCATGCTGAACATGTCGTCTTCGGGTATAGGGGGTCCTCCTGCATTGGATTCTGGTTCCATTGTATGTGGCACGGTCACGAGTCCTGTGACCACGAGCATCACTGCGGCGGCCCCCTCTGTTTTCTCGTGGTCGGGGACGGTGATCAACGTTCCAGACGGGATATTGGAAATTGTAGTGAAAAATCCCTTGACTAGCGATGGGAGTGCGTCTACAGGGGTAAGTCCACGTGTTCACCTTGCGGATTGAAAGGTTCTGGAATACGGTCTCCCACAGGTCACCGACCATTTGCTTGTGCGCAAGGGTGCTGCCGATAACATCATGGTTTTCCCCGACTCGGATTACGACAAGAGCGCGTTCCAGCACTCGAACGGCCAGTACACCTTTGCGCACAAAGCATACGGAGCAGACATGTTCAGATATTCTGGCAATTTCGGACAGACTTGGTCAAATTGGACGAACTGGGAGAACGTGACGACTATACCTTCCGACGTCGTTTCCAACGTGGACACCTGGTGGGCTGGACAGCATATCATGGTTCAATGCGCGTTACCTATCATTTTACTTTTTGGAGCCCGGGACTGACATCCCACCTCTTTGACAGATTGGAGCCAAGTGGCTGCGAGCGCAAGCGTCGTCGTACACTCTGATTTGAACTACAACACTCAGCGCCGCGTTCCTCAGTTCCTTGCACGCGGTCCCTTCAACGACTGGGGCTATGACCAAGGGATTTCGGCCGTCATGAACCAAGCGGGCGATAGCAGCTGGGAGCTCGAAATCATGGCGCCTTGGCCCACATTCGTCCAGATCAATGTGTTTGGGTACGATGACTATTACTACGGCGACGTCGACGCAGACGGCATTATGGATCGCCTTCCGCCAAACACCATTGCGCAAAACTATTTGAACATGTCGGCTCCGCCATACCCTGCACTGGCTTGGTCGTTAGTGATCGACGACAAAACGCTTCAGTGGTCGTTGCAACCCCGGGGCCAAGCCTCCGTTGGTGCGATCATGTATGCGCTCTTGTTGACGATTCCACTCATTACCGGCATACTTGCGGTGGTGATCTTCATGTGGTCGTTTTATGGCATCCGTCACAATCGTTATGGCGTTCGACCAAAGGGAGCCAGCAAGTATATCCCGATTCTCGGTAATCTAGGCAACAAGTCGACGGCAGAGCTCAAGGAGAGTGGTACACCCATCGCGGAGAAGATTTTTCGTCCGAAACACGCACCGGATATCATTGGATGGCCGGAGGACAAGGACAAACGTCGAAAAGTGCTTATCTCAACGCTCGAGTACGAGATCTTTGATTGGAAGCTCAAGGTCAAGATCGGTGGGTTGGGTGTCATGTCGTCGCTCATGGGCAAGGCCATGACGGACGTTGACATCATCTGGGTCATCCCCAAGGTCAAGGACCTTGAATACCCCGCAGGCGAACCCGCAGAACCAATCGAGGTCATCATTTTTGGCGAGCCCTACCTCATCGAAGTGGAGTCCCACGTCCTCGACAATATCACCTATGTGCTCCTAGACAGCCCTGTGTTCCGCGCGCAGACCAAGTCGGATCCGTACCCCGCCCGTATGGACGATCTCAGTTCTGCCATCTTTTATTCTACATGGAATCAGGCGATCGCAGCCACTATCCGCAGGTCCCCCGGAATCGACATTTATCACATCAACGACTACCATGGTGCACTTGCTCCCATCTACCTATTGCCAAAAGTCATCCCTGTCTGCCTCTCCCTGCACAATGCCGAATTCCAAGGCTTGTGGCCGCTCCGTACCAAGGAGGAGATGAAGGAAGTCTGTTCCGCGTTCAACATTAGCAAGGAGAACTGCACGAAATATGTCCAATTCGGGAACACGTTCAACCTCCTCCATGCCGGCGCATCATTTATCAGCGTGCACCAAAAGAGCATCGGTGTCGCCGGTGTCTCGGACAAGTACGGAAAGCGCAGTTGGGCACGGTATCCCGCGTTGTGGACACTGAAACACGTCGATTCGTTGCCTAACCCCGATCCCACGGATATCGCCGCACTGGACGAGAGCCCACTATCCATTCGCGACATCAAAGTTGACCAGGCCGCAGAAGCGCAACGACCTGAGTTGAAACGCCAGGCTCAAGAATGGGCGGGCATCAAACAGGATCCGAACGCAGACTTGTTCGTGTTCGTCGGCCGTTGGTCGAAACAAAAAGGTGTCGATCTCATCGCCGACGTCATGCCATCACTGTACGTCGAGACGCGCCGCTTGTTTGGTGTTGCAACATGGACTGACATGGCTGTGTTTCAGGTTGGACAAGCGCTCCTCGATCCAGCTCGTTTGCGTTGGTCCTGTCATCGACTTGTATGGTCGCTTCGCAGCGGAGAAGTTGGCGCGGTTGATGGAGATGTATCCCGATCGGGTGTACTCCAAGCCCGAGTTTACGGCGCTGCCTCCTTATCTGTTTAGCGGGGCCGATTTTGCACTGATTCCGTCGCGTGATGAGCCGTTTGGATTGGTCGCGGTCGAGTTTGGGAGAAAGGGTGCGTTGGGGGTGGGCAGTCGGTTAGGCGGTCTCGGTTTGATGCCAGGATGGGTGAGTGGATTGGATGTTGATGGTGGTGCGTCGCACGCGCTGACGACCCTCTGCAGTGGTTCCCGGTCGAATCCACCTCGACGTCACACATGTTGTCGCAGTTATCCAAGACGATCAAGTTAGCACTCAAGTCGACAGAAGAAGAGCGCGCGATTCTCCGTGCGCGTTCCGCGGTCCAGCGGTTCCCCGTCGTCGAATGGCGTCAGCGCATGGAAGACATGCACCGTCGGAGCATCCAGACGAACCGTCGCATCGCAGGGACAAATGCATGGCGGGAGTCGGATTGCGGTACCCAGACAGGTCAACTGATGGACGACACGGACGACTGGAATCCTGTTCACCAAGGGGTCCCTTCGCAGCCCGATTGGGATGCGTCGAGCGCGATGTCGTCGTCGCCCAGACATCGGCCCAGTTCTCCCACACATTCGCATGTGTCAACCCCCGGTGACGAGACGTACCTCGTTGCACCACCCCGTCTGATGGGTGGTCCGGGCTCGTCGTCGATGCATTCGGATCAATCGGACGATGACTATCCCTCGCGGGGGAGCATGGTGACTGGTAACCGACAAGAATTTGGTGATTTCTTGGAGAAGGCGAACAAGGCGATCGCGCAGGAGCAGCGGAACGTGCCTGATCCATTCCTTTCGCCCGAGACGCCTCAACGGCCGTTTGGAACACACTCGAAGAGCGCGTCGCGCGAATCGATCGCATCCATCGTCGAGGAGAAGACCAACTCACCGCTCAACAAGGCGACCGCCACGGTATGCGTTGTCCAGGTATGCTTGTCGTTGGAACTGACGCCTTTTATAGTTCACCGACTCCGACGGCGGCGTCGCGCAAGAATTTGTGCAAAAGCTGCAGAGCCTGAGCGCCGATAACTCAAAGGGAGAGTTGTCGATAGAACGGTTCCTAGTCAAGTCCGAGGAAGCATACTTTGACAGGGTACGCAAGGACAAGTTGTCGAGCGCTGCGAGTTACATCTCGTCGCATCGAGAGTCGGTGTGGAGTTCTTCGCCCGGTACGATGGCAGATGACCGTTCTCGACCAGCCAGTACGCGCTTTTCGTTTTTTTTTTTTTTGAATTTGTGTGGTGCTCACGCGTGGTGTGTAGCCCCGGGCACGGCAAGCACGCATCCGTTCGCGGATGGAAGTGGAATGTTACCGTATGGCGGCGATATTGTAATCATGAATAGGGTTCAGCTCGCGATGGCCCGCAAAGTTTTCGGCTGGCCTCTGTACACTATTGTTATTGCCCTTGGGCAGGCGAGCGTCTTCCGCGCGTCCGGGGCGTGCACGTACTGACTCGCATTTGCAGATGTTGGCTGCTAACAGCTACCAAATGACGTTGCTCACGGGGCAAAACTACCAAGATAATCTCCAGCTCTATGTCCTGAGTGGTATATTCCTGGCATCCTCGTTTGTGTGGTATACGTTGTTCTGGTGGAAACCCTCTGTCTATGTGCTCTCCGCTCCTTGGATATTCTTCGGTATTGCCTTCTTCTTGATTGCCATTCCTTCGTTATCGCCCTCGCTCGCAAGCACCCATACCATCATCTCGGATCTCGCCACTTGGTCCTATGCTGTCTCGTCTGCTGCGGCTTTTGCCTTCTTTGGATTAAACTTTGGAGAGGAAGCAGTGAGTGCCCTTCGCGCTGGATTCGCACATATCTTACGTGCTCGGATCGATAGGGCGCTGCAACCGAAGTCTGGACGCTACGCGCATGTGTCGTACAGGGCTCCCAACAGATCTGGATTGCGGCCTTGTGGTACTGGGGAAGCACCCTCAACTCGATGAAACCTGGCCACATGACGCCCTGGTGGATCGTGTTTATCCTCTGGCCATTGTCGCTGATGTCCTTTGTCTTTGGATATCTCTTGTTGTATGGCCTTCCAGGTATGTGACAACCAGATATGGGATAGTTCCGTTTGGTGCTGATAACTTGGTTCTTTCAGATTACTACCGTCAGACACCGCCCAAGGTGCCGAATTTCTTCAGGACGCTGTTTCGGAGAAAATTAGTGTTGTGGTTCCTCGCATCCGAAATCCTTCGGGACTATTGGTTGAGTGGGGTATGTGTGCCAATGCCTTCGACGTACTGTTATTCAAAGCTCTGACAACGTCCTAGCCCTATGGTCGAAACTGGAGTTTCCTTTGGAACGTGCCTATCCCCAAGTGGCAGATCCTATTGCTCGTTGTCACATTCTTTATTGGCGTCTGGGCTGCCATGTTGATCATTCTGACGCACTTCAGCAAGACACACACGTGGCTTCTCCCCGTTTTCGCGGTGGGCCTCGGTGCCCCAAGATGGTGTCAGGTGCGTCGTCTGCCTTGGGTTGGATGCGGGGTGCTGATGGCGTTCTGGATAGACCCTGTGGGGAACGTCGTCGCTTGCACTGTATATCCCGTGGGCGGGTTCCGCGGGCCCCTATCTCGGTCTTTCGTTGTGGCTCTGGCTTGGTGTCTTGGATGCGGTGCAGGGTGTCGGTCTTGGAATGATTCTACTCCAGGTATGACAGGCAACGAAGACTGAGGCTCCATGTTGATGCTCTTCACTAGACACTATCCCGTCTCCACGTCTGCGTGACCCTCGTCCTCGCTCAAATGATTGGCGCGATCTGTGTCATGGTTGCGCGTGCGACGGCACCCAATGCCATCGGGCCTGGTACCGTGTTCCCTAACGTGGGCACTTGGGATTTCTCGCAAGGCATCGCAGGCAGTCCGATGGCCTCTGCACCGTTTTGGATCGCACTGATTTGCCAGCTCGTGATCGTTCTCGGGTACTTCTGGTTCTACCGCAAGGAACAGCTTTGTGCGTCACGGCTCTTGGTCGGTTATGACGAGTGCTGATTTACACACTTTTTTTCTAGCCCGACCATAACACACCACGGACGCTGGACATTCTTTTCGTTCTCTTTTATTAATGCACATGTCTTTCACACACATGTCTCTCGCATTTTTCCCGCCGCTTCGTCCACAATAGCACAAACTAGACAATCGTACATTTACGACTCCTCTTTAACTGGACGTTTTGTTTTCTCTTGCTTTCTCTTTCTCCTCCGCGCATTGCTCGGGACTGTTTTTCCTTTGCTCTCCTCTCGTTTACGCCATGTTTTTATCTTCTTTTTCTGTCTCGTCACTCGGAAGACGACGCCACGTGGACGATGAACTCATTCAGAGACATTGCGCACCGCTTTTTTCTTTGTTTTTTTTTTTTCTTAAATCAAAAAGGCAAGGAGAGGGGTGATATAGGTAGATCCTTGTATACATGCGTACAATATCAATCTAGTGTTTTTCCGGTTCATCTGGGTCTGGGGCAAGGGTTGGTGATGCATGTGCATCTGGCATGCCAGCGCAAGGTCCACGCACGATGGGGTCGTGGGCACGACTGGATTCTGATCGAAAGTGACATTTTTATCAGTCAGAGTGCGCCACCAAGTACCACAGCCAGGCTTGCGTCGTTCACAGGCGGGACAAGTATGTCGCGGCAGTGCAGGCGGGCGCCCGTTAAGCCCGTGGCCAATAGCCTAGATCGCCCAAACCGAGCAGTCCCCCACAACAAGCACGGCGGTACAAGAACACGAAGTGTACCAAGTCAACCATACCATGGAAACATGTAATCCGAGCAACACCTTTATCAGACAGAGTCAATACATCTTAGGATCGCACTGGCATCCGAGTGAGGGTAGGTATCTCGAATATGCGCAGAGTAGAATAACGACATAGCAATACAGCAAGGATAGATAAAAATTTACTTCGACCCGGTAGAGAACTCTGTAGACGATGCATAAGCACCCCACCAGTGGAAAATAGTACAAGAGACTCACTGGTGACAGACTTCGTACCCTCAGAAATGGCATGCTTAGCAAGCTCACCAGGGAGAATCAAACGAACAGAGGTTTGGATCTCGCGAGACGAGATGGTAGATTTCTTGGAATAGGCAGCGAGCTCTGAATCAAACATTGATGAGCCAATAGTACCAAGTAGATAAAAATTGTGACATACTGGAAGCTTCAGTTGCAATTCGCTCAAAAATGTCATTTACGAATGAGTTCAAGATGGCCATGGCCTTGTTTGAGATACCCGTATCAGGGTGCACTTGCTTCAAGACTAACACGAACCCGTCAATACTAAACCCTACGCAACAATGTGTAACCACTCACCCTTGTAAATGTAAGAGCTGTACGTCTCCTTGCGGACCTTTCGGCGCTTCTTCTTTTCACCGTCAGCAGCCGGTTGCGACTTGCTAGCCGTCTTCTTGGCAGCCTTTGCGCCCGAATCAGCCTTAGCAGGTGCCTTGGATGCGGTAGAGGCTGGGGCTTTGCCTGCAGTGGATGCTGGCTACAGTCCTCATCAGTACACGATAAGCGATAAGAATATATCCAACTCACTTTGGGTGCCATTTGCGAATTTACAGATGTACAAGTTATGCGACTGTGGAATCAATGTATAAGCATCGTTCATGCACGTGCAAGTCGGTGTACACGCACCAAGGGTGTTATCTGTGCGAGCGAGCCTTGGTGAGACGAGATGGTGGTGGTAAGGGGAAAAGTGTTTGGATAGACGCGACATGCATGACCTCAGCTTTTATGAATGGGCACCAACTCCTTTTCAAGGTCCGCTTGCGAAGTGGGCATCACGTGATTCAACAGACCGCGCTCGTCACGCGTCCGTCACGGTCACGCCCTATATGACTCCCCAAGAGAACAACTTGAAAGTCCGCCATGTGCTCGGACACAAGAGTCAAGATGATGGGATTGTGACCACAGAAATGTGAACCATGTAGCAACTAAAACGATGTAGACAAACGAATGCGCAATTCAGATACACAAAGCCCTTCCCCCTCTATCGCAAAGGCACCCACCACTTGGTCTATGAGCAAGCCCACAGCCTGGCATATGGCTAGTTGTGTTCTTACTCGCCCGCGCCCATGCACTATCTATACAACCGCTCATTTGGGCGATCATATGATCTATCCGCGGCTATCATATCGTTTCTCGTCGAGTACCCTTGGCGTCGATCACGTCAAAGTCTGCGGCGTAGTATGGGTAGGGGCTTAATAGCGTCCCGAGACGGTGCAGGACCTCGATCTGAAACTCCTCGAATGGGAACGCTTCACCGTCGACCATCAGCACGCCACTCGCCGTCAGGGGTTTGGCGCGGTATGCGGACGCTTTGAAATATCGGTTCTGTTGAACAGGATCAGCAGGTCACCCCCCATACATGGCTCATATACATACGGAGGTAAACCAATAAGAGCGACCAGCCTCGGCGCCTTCCATCGCGTCCAGCATGAATTTCCTACCGACCTAGAATGTTCGTTCAATAAACAACAATGGCTCGTACGGAAGAAAGCGTACGATTTCTTGAATCGAAATGTCGATCAATCCATCGTCAGGATGGGACACGGGAAACTGCATTAGCGACCTGAACAAGGTCACATGACGACGACCATGTGAATATAGACCAGCTCGACGCACCGGCTCACATATGGACCCTTGCCAGCAAACATCCACAAAATGGGCCCATCAAATTTAATCCAGTCGTCCCCAGAGTCCTTCCCCTCAACCTTGTCGTCGACTTTGCTCGTGGTAATGTCAGTCGCTGGCAAAGTAGGAGGTACACCTTTCGCTGCGCTCTTCCGACGTGCATGCAACGCATCCACCATCTGTGACTTGTCCTGCTCGACGACCTTCATCGACAACTCCATCTTACAAGTCTTGCGCGTGACGACTGACGAACACGTCAGGCCATACTCTCGTCCAGTATACACGACACATTCTTACCTCCACGGAGGAATCCCAAAATGAAGCGAAGATCACCCATCCACCTCAGATGCTCAGTTTCAATGTCCACGTCCGCCATGAGACCAACGGTCTGCGACATGAACGATATCCGCTTTTGATTCCCCTGCGTAAACGAAAACAAATCGACCTTCATCGGTCGACCTAGAGAACACTCAGACGCGCGCTTCCCGTCCCACGACAGACACGTGCCTTTGAGAACGTTGAGAGCAGCCGCGCAAGGATCTAGTCCGTCATGAATACCCAAAATATTCAACGAAAGACCGTTTCCAGAACCAGCGGGTATCGGGGCTATCGGAATACCAAATGCCTTCTCGGGTATGGCGTGCTTGGCGAGGCCATTCATGACCTCGTGAACGAGACCGTCCCCGGAGACGATGACCAGCGCATCGTACTTGAGTTCGAGGTGTTGTGCGATCTCGACGGCGTGGCCGGCTCTCGTGGTCACTGTTGACGGCGTCAACACACGCGGCTCAGTAGGAAAACGAGGGACGAACGCGTCACGTCGAGGGTACACCCTGCCGCTCGCAATATAGGCTCTACTTTTTGAGCGAAAATTTGGCGTGCTTTGCCCTGCCAGACCTCCGTGTGAAGTGGTCGCCCAATGCAGAGAGGGGACTTACGGGGCCACCATGGGGGTTAATGAGCACTTTCAGTGTCTTTGCAGGCTGAGCCCCTGTGCCGAGGAGCAATAAGTAGAGGAGAACGCAGACGGAAGCAGAGAGTTGCACACCTTGGTATGCCACCTGGGTCAATGAGCTGCACCACTCGGTAGCCATAGGAGCGTCCTTTTCCGACACGTCCCCTCGCACCTCTTTCATACAAAGCGACTGCTTCCCAATGCGTCTGAGGAAGGACACCTCGACGGTCGAGCCAGACACGGTGGCAGCAATGACATTGTGGATGGGGATTTCAAAATGGGTCGGCTTGGGGGGGGAAGAGAAGATAAACGAGCGTTGTCTTGGGGTATCAGCGGATGTGGAACCAAAACGGACGGTCAACGAGGTCTCGGTAAGGACGAGGGTGGTGAGTACGCCATTGGAAGGCTCGAGAACGAGCTCTCGGGCGGACATTGTAAGGTTGGGTGATGAGGGGAGGGGCAGGGTATTAATCACCTCACATATGGGTCTACTCCTTTTAGGAACCGGGCAGACATCGCCTCGACATCCGGCAACCTTTTTTTTATGGTTCTGTATTTAAACCGTACAGCGCAGTCGGTCAAGTTATTTTACTCCAATCCTCGTCACAAGTTTGACCAGTATGACTTGCAACGTTTTTGCACATTTAAATTTGTTTACCCCATGCGCTGTCAGGTTGGCTCCCATGGCCCTGTGATCTCGGCTCCGCCTTTGTCTTTAAAGCTGTCTTTTCAGCGTGCCACCACAGCATCAACCGATATGTACCTGAGCCTGCGCAGGGCCGGACTTTCCTCGAGGTTAGTGCGCACCATGGCCACAAACGTTCACACAGTCGCCCAGGTCGGGTTCGCCACCGGCACGAACGAGCTGTACGACAGGTATGCTTCCTTCATATCGCAAGTTGATCCAATCGTGACTCACCCTCAGAGCCCGACCATCCTACCCGCGGGAGAGCATCCGCTTCATCAAAAAGTCCGCTCATGTCGTAGCCCCGCTCAACATCGTCGAGTAAGATCCGCTTACCCTCCACCCACAGCAAGAGTGCCAGCCAATTTTGCCACAGGATCGGCGCCGGAACGGGCTTATTCACGCGCGCCCTGCTGGCAGATAACGACACTGACGCCATCATTGCCTCCCTAATTGCGATCGAACCCAGCCCTGGGATGCGAACGGTGTTCAAACAAAGAGTCAACCATGCAGCTGTCACCATCAGCGATGGAACTTTCGACAACGTTCCGACCGTCGAGAGCGGATGGGCTGATCTGATCATCATCGCCCAGGTCGGCTGGGCCTACGTCATTCGCGCCGCGTTCATTGATGCCTTGATTGTGTTTCTCAGGCTTTCCACTGGTGTCCCGATTATGGCAAGGCATGTGCGGAATTCGCCCGAATCCTAAAGCCAAACGGCGTGGTCGCCTTCATATGGAACCTCGAGGACAGGTGACCCACTTCTCTCCCATGTGACGATGCCCGTGTTGATCTGGCGCTCAGAGATGCCGCTGGCTGGGTCGCCCAGATACGTGACCGCATCGAAATCCACGAGAAGGGCACTCCCCAGTTCCGATTGGGCCTCTGGCGCCAAGCCTTCTCCACAGAAACCTACGACAAGCACTTCAAGCCACCCGAAGAAAAGGAATGGGCCTACCATGTCGAGACGTCGGACAAGATCTGTATCAACCGGGCGATAAGCAAGAGTTATATCTCCATTCTTCCGCCGGACGAGAAGCAATGCGTTATCGAGGATCTCAACGCCATCGTAGCCAGGGGTGACGGGAGGGTATGGATCGATGAAAGCAAGGGCGTGTTTCAATATCCATACAGGACCCTCGTAGTGCTGTCCAGGAAGAAATAGCGATAGACCTGTCATTGTCCTTAGAATTTATATTCACGCTCGTCTTGTCGAATCCCCACGACGCGCTTCACGCTGGAGGGAGAAACACGGCCCACAACACACAGCTCACCGCGCCCCACACAACGCTCCACGTCACCCACGCCTTGCCCCACGCCGGACGCTCGACGAGTAACCACGCCGCCGCCCAATACACCACCGGCATCGACGGCAGCACCCGCAGTGCAATCTGCACGTGCGCATTAAACGTGAGCAACAGCGTGAGCGCGAGCGCGTGGAGGACATGCGGGAGGAGCTCCGGAGCAAGGAACAGCGACTCGGCGCCCTCGCGTCTCTTTTCCGACCGGGCCGAGCGGCGAGTGGAGAGCGAAAGCCAATGATAGACGCACGTCACGCGGGCGAGGTAGAACGTGCAAAAGGTGTAGACGATCGTCAAGATCGGAAGCGCGAGGATAAAGTTGGGTATGTTGGACACCGTCCAGTAGCGCATGAACCCGACGTTCCAGTACGCGCGCTGCACGTGCGCGTATATCGATGGGAACCTCCCGCGGTCACACCACGCAGGGCGATCCGCAGGGGTGCAAAAGTGGACGTAACCTGTGTAGTTGTGGTATACGAACGGGACGAACGGGAGTATGACGAGGAGGGTACAATACAGCACCCGAATTGGTGTGATCTAGACCGCGGGCGAGGTCAAGCAAAAGGAAAACAAGGCGTAGATACTCACGGGCTCCCTCCTCGCCTCCACCCAGGGCCCCACGACCATCCCCCACCCAATGAATCCCGCCAACAACACTCCGTTAGACCGAAATGCACTAGCGCCCACGAACCACGCCGACGCCGAGGCCCACCGCCTGCGCGTACACGCCCACAGCCCGAGGTACGCGCAGTACGTGAAGAACGGCTCGCTGTACGGCGCGAACCGCTGCGCGGCGGGGCTGCTCGGCAGCAGGGAAAGGGCGGTCGCCAGGAACGCGGCGGAGGGCGAGCGGAGGTGGTGCAGTGAGAGGCGATAGAGCGTCCGCGTAGAGTCACACAACGCGGCGAGGGCAGCGCCACCGAGGAGAGGGCCGGCTATACTGGGGTCGCTAAGCCCTGCGCAAGAGAGGAGGCGTCCAGACGCGCGCATGAGGAACGGGAGAGCGGGGAAGAACGCCCAAGAGTGTTCGTACGCATGGCCCTCTTGCGCGACGTGTGCAAAGTGAAATGCGTCCCAACGAAGCAAGGAAGAAATCCATGGAGATGTTGAGCTACTCAGGACGAGTCGCGGAGAACTATCGAACGGGGTCAGCAGGTACGTCGACGATACGACGAGTACTACGACGAGGATTCGACTCAGTATCGACAAGATTGTCAATCTTCGCAGGTGGACCCGAGTTTCGGGGGATGACATGGAACGAGTGGGGGTACGAGATACAAAAAGAACGTGCAACGCTAGCTACACTACGGATTACCGTAACAAGTGTATCCGAGACCGTCCAAATTATTGCAGTGCGGTACGGTAGATCTAACCAAGAATCGTGCCAGAATTTATCCAGACGTCCGAATCTCGGCCACAAAACGAGCGTCGGAAAAAAAACAAAACAAAAAAACAAAAAGAGGGCTTTTTCTCGAAAAAAGTCTGCAATGCCAACGTCGACCCGTACGTCAGTACTCAAACTCCTCGGATACCAGCGTGATGGATCCACGCATGTCGCCTCTGCGTATCCGCCCGGGATCAATCTGTGAGGCAACGATCTTGCGTACCATCGCATTCAGAGACGTAGGCCCGCAACCTAGCACAGTCCCTCGTCAGCTCTCCGTCACCAAACGAACGAGGCCAACTGACATGCAACGACAACGGCCCCCTTGGATGCCTGCACCTCGTCCGCGATCACCTTGTCCAACCTGGGCTTCCCGGGTCTCGCATGCTCAGAAACGACGTTGACATCAGCCGCTTCTCGTTCGTCCATCTCAAACGCCGATTGTGAGTCCGCGTCACCCAAACCTGCAGCCGATGGGGGGCTCGAACGTGACACGGGAGAGTACACGTTCGTGTTCAGGGGCGGTAGCCGGCCTATTCCCGACCTTCGAGATTCCGACCGAACATCCTGGAGGCTTTGCGAGGATCTCCAACCACTCGTCGGGAAGTCGGAGGACGGAGGTACCGAGGTCAATGGTGTGTATCGATGGAGCGATGACTCCGAATGGTAAGGGAGCGGTGCGTACAACTCCGTCTCCGATAAAGGCGAGTTTGGTCGTTCAGAGAGCGGCGAAATAGGAAGCAACCTATCAGTTGACAGAACAGACAACGTTCGAGCGTTCCGTGATTGAGGTGCACGAGAAGATCGCCAAGGCATTCCGGGCCGGTCAGGGTGGCCCTGACGTGGGTCCTGCGTATGTCGAATACTCCGCACTTCGCCACTGGCCAGGGGTTGTGACAAGCGCGCATCCTGATTCATCCTTTCCGTGGTATCGCGTTTACGCGTCTTTAGCCGTCGAAGCCTCCCCTCTTTCTTCACCCTGCGACTAAGATACGCTTCTCCAGGTAACGCAATGTCGACATCCCCATCGAAGTTAGTGAGGTCTAATATATTTGTCTCATGTGTCATGCCCATCTCATCCGGGTGTGGCTCGTCATCGGAAGATTCGCCCAAATAGTAGCTGAGATCGACGTCACTCTCATGGCTCTCATGACTCCCGACGGATTCTTGAGATCTGGAACGAAGAGGTAGAGAATCCTCGTGAACAAAGTTCGGATGAGGAGGCTGGAGTTCCTCGTCAGATTCAGCGGGAACGCGGTCTGCGCGCGCGCGTAGCGGGACTGGGAGAGTAAGATGTCTTAGAGCGACGGGCTTGAAGTTGGTAACATAAATGTCAACCTGAAGAACCGAGGAAGGAACGAGGGACATGCAGTGGCGTATGATGGATGCACACCACTGAACATGGCCTAACGTAACCAACTTAGCTCCGCCCATGTTCGCTCGCTCGATTAAACTCACTGTATTCGCGGACGAGCCAAATAAACCGCACCCGCTTCAAGTCTGCGCTCTTCCGCCCCCAACCGCCTGGTCGTCCTCCAAGATGCCTCCCGTCCCTCCCCGCCAAGCACATACACATGTACTGCATGAGAGACAAGCCAAAGCTCACACCCGACCCGCCGGTGATGATGATTCCCGTCGAATAATTCCCCCATCTCGTCCGCTTTGCACTCCCAAACGGCCCATCAACGTACGCGCGCAAGAGGACGCTGTTCTTTGATAAACTGCCCAATGCAACAGCAGACGATGCATCTCCCTGAGATTTGTCTGCTACTATTCGAGACACGAGATTCCAAAGATCTTGCGTCCACCCGCTTTTGGTGCGTATAATGAATGCCATGACACGGCCTGCGTCCGTCGGGGCTGCTTCATCACATACGGAAGCACACGTAAACGGATGGGAGGTGAATCGAGAAACGGATGGAATATTGAGCAGGAAATGTTGGCCTGGCGACCACGGTAAGAAGCTCGGTGTGACAAGGCTCAGACGCAGCGTGCGTCCCGACACGAGTTCAACATGAGCATAACCTAGGGGTGGGATATAAGGGAACGGAGTGTGGGAGATGGACGCTCCCAAAACGTTCTGTTCGGGCGGATACGGGCACACTTTGGGTGTGGGTATGTCATGATCACCGGACAGGCTCTTATCATGGGTATAGTACGCGCCGAGTGGGCTCGGAGACCGTTTGTCGACAGGCGAAAAGGTAGTGTCGACACTGAAGGGGTGAACGTCGTTCATTTCCCGGGAATCCCGCGACGCGTGCTTGGCACCCGGATGAATTGCGGACGGTGCCAGGATGCCGTTGGCATAGATCCACCAGGTCACTCGCCAGAGACGTTCACCGATCCAGATGGCAAGAGCTGTCCAACACCACCACGAGACGGTCGGGTGATGCAACCCTGCAGTGACCAGCATAGAGGGGACAAGCATGACGTGCAAGATATAAAAGCGATCATAAAAACGCCTGCGGATGGGATGGAGAGAAAAGAGGATGATTAGTGTGAGGAGCGCGAATGCCTGTGGTAGAATGAGCACGCTGGATGGGAAGGAAAGGACAGGTCGCGTACGATCCAGCCATATATAAAGGGAGTATAGGACCACGCGTAGACATATGCTACGCGACCGGTGGAAGGATTGACGTCTAGAGCCAGCTGGATACTCCAGAGAGCGACGTGGATAAAGGCAAGAAACCAAACGAGCCTGCCGGCCCATCTATGTAGCCAAGCGAGCTTGTCGAAATATAGCTGTATCATGAAGGGGACAGCAAATAGAGCGAACGGAGGTGCTTTGAGGGCGAGGAGCACGCAGAGAGGGAAGAGGGCGAACGCAATCTGGCCTGTCCTAGCGGATGATGACCAGAGAGACTTTGAGACGGTATATTGAGGCATGAGAGGTACGAACGTCGAGGTGTCGTACAACTGGGACGGGGAACGAGCGTGTGTCTGCCAGACTCTTTGCTTTGGGGCCAAGTAATCCGGACCGACGAAAGCGAGCGCAAGGGATGCGCAGGTGAGCACGGCCAAGGCGAAAAGCTGAGCATTGGATGGGAGCGAGATCGGTTGCTTGGTGCTATAGTGAGCCAAGGCGTGATTCTTCCGCCACGTTCGACGGCGTAGGGACCATTTCGACCAGATGGCACCGAGTAGACCGCCGCCAAAACCCGTCCAGTGAAGAACGGCGAAGAGAAGAAATACGAAAACGACTGCGAGCCAGAAAAGGAACGAATAGCGACGACTCGGAATGCTGAGAGAATGTACGGTCAGATAGGCCGTGATCCATTCGAGACTGTCCGAGTACGAAGGGAGTTCCATCAAGATGACATTTGAGAAAATGTAACCGAAAGACAAGTTTATGGCTCTTTACTACGCTCCGTCGCTTACAACATTCCCAGACACGACCTGCGTAAGAACGGATGAACGTTTGAGTCAAACACCCGATGTCAGACCCACCTCCTTGCCCGTCTTCTTGATCTTTTCCAGCACAGTCTCGTATGGCACATCGCCCTTTACCACCACCTTTTGTTCTGCGAGGCTCACGGTATAAGTGATCCCTGTGCACCGTCAATACCCTTTCTCTACCATCCAACGCGATCGCTAACCATCCACTTTCGAGAGTGCCCGTTCCACAGCCCCAGAGCACCCTCCGCAGCTCATCTAAAGACAGATCATCGGCATCCCGACCCTGCCCGTATCAAATCCTAACCGTCGCACCTTGACATTGAATTCGTATTCGCCCTACGCAGCCAGTCACGTCAGCATCGCCATCTAATCACTCCGTGTGTGTGCGCACCATGGTAGTAGATGGTTGGATGGATTCGGTCGATGCCTTGTCTCGTCGGATTTATAGTCCACGTCAGTCGATCACGCCATTGATGGCAAGTACCCACTCTGTCTCTCCGTTTCATCCACAATCTCACGCTCGCCGACACGGGATCGTATCATACTGTGTATCGGTATACCCTCAGCGTTCTGTCCAAACAGCGCGGTAACACTGCTCCATGGAGATACCTGCTCTCCTTTTCGTCATCTATTGGTCGTGCGCATTTCAACTTCGTCAGATTCCATAGATACCGCTTGCCATCCAACACCTGCATTTGGTCGTCCTCGTATCCGATCGAAAAATGACCCTAGGAAACCTGCATGTTCCCTTCTCAGCGGGCATCCTTGGCCTCACACGATCGGGGACTTACCCAGCGAAAATGCAAGTTTCGCCTGTTCTTCTCTATTCGTCAGATAGTACACCGGTACACCTGCGAGTATGAAACCTGCAAACGATACCAATCACCCGGTTGCTCGCACACTTTATCGGACAGTGTACGCACCAAGAACGGATGCTGCTTCGAGCGGTGCTGCGATAATTGGCATGCACAATAGGAATATCGCAACAGCACAAAATGCGAGGGGTGTAACGATCCACGTCTTGTATGGTCTGCACATCGTGAACATCATTAACATCAACCAAACACCACTC
>JBBPJV010000441.1:0-22817 GCA_038088915.1 Sutorius aff. eximius
ATTGAAATTGAAATTGAGAAGATTCTCCAGCATCATGGAATCCTGTCCTCCCAACAATTCCTGATCCAATGGAAAGGATACCCACCAGAAGATGACTCATGGATTCCTGAGCAGAACTTGAAACATTCCACGGCCACTCTGGAGGAATATAAAAAACTACACCCTCACTCCTTCCCCCATGTCTCAATCTCCCATCCTTGCACTTAGACTCCTCAATCGTCAACTACTACTATCTGGAATGGCCATTACCTACCCTGCCCCTCTCAATGCCACTGCCACTGCCATCGACACTCTAGTCATGGAAGATTCATCTGTTCTTGATTCATTGTTAGACACTGAATCCTCCATCTCAGTAGCCAAGTGGGAAGATGAGTCTACCCCACTGTCCTTTCATATCTCAACACCCCTGCCATCGCAAGAAGGCCCCATATCTACATCCATCATATCCACACCCTCAGACCATATCAGACTCAGAGTTGAGGCTGTTGACCTCCCTGATGGTGCCCATGCCTCCTGCCTGGAAGTGCCTGATCAGGACTATGAACTGTCCATGTACCACTACCTCACATCCTCCTGCCTCACAGTTTCCATTGAGTCCCACCTTGACATGGACTCCCCTCTTTATGCCCTTTACAGAGCCATGCTTCAATCAGAGCACCTTGGAATCCTCACCCGAGTGGACTCCAGCAAAGCCCATGGAGAACTCCACCATACTATCACCAACTCCATATACACTGAGCTCTGTTCCACCCTGGCTCAACTGGAATTTCAGCTCCAATTCAGGGAACTCCTACATGATGTCAATCGATACATTCAGGAACTTGCTAGAGAAGGGATGCTGGAACAGCACATAGGGTCCCCTAATCCACTACCTATTCCTTCCCACACACTGTCCACATCATCTTCTCCACTCAACTCTGAGGAAGCTGCACTTATGGATAGAGTCAAAGCCTACTGGACCAGTAATGCTGGCTGTACCCCTCTTCTTCACAGCCACCCTCATTATTCAGAGGCATGCTTCCACTGTCATCAGCTGGACCATAACTGTGTAGCGTGTCCAGTATACCAATGCCCCATATACCTCCGGTTTGCCCCTGGACATGCCCAATGTTGGTGCCTGCTACAATGACAGGCTCATCCTCCTATGATCTCTACCTCATCTTCGTTGACTTCCTCTAACTCAGTCCTATCCAATGGGCCTACCCAGTCTTTCCATTCCTCTCCTCATACCTCCACTGCACATATCTCCACTGGTCCTGGCCTGCATTGCCACCAAGATATCTACTTCAGAGAACCATCCCCTGTCCCTCACTACGACCCTGACATTGACTATTCTCTTGATGATGAGGTAGAGAGGAACATGATGGGATCTCCGGGTTTCAACAATTAGGCAGGTTTTCTCTTGATGGTGTCTTGAGAGTACAAAGGGGGTACTGTTACAATTTCTTTTTCCCTCTACTATACTACTATTATCTCCTTGCACTATCCTTCCTTGCCGATCATCGTAACTCTCACATCATTCCAATTATCACTTGCAGGTTGGCACTACTCCAGTTACCTAGTTTCTTTTATGCTCTCATTCTTGGTTACATAATCATTCCCTGATGGGCAACTCTTTCCCACACTACTTTACTATATAAATCCATAGCCACAGTCGACTTTTCCTCATGCTAGTTCTCTCTTGTACTACCACCATCTACAATCCACACTCAATTTCCACTTAGGCTTTGCCTAGTATGACCTTGTTTGAGACTAGCTCCATCCTTGACCCTTGACCCTCCTTCTACAAAGGGGGTACCTTCATGGGCACTATGTTCCTTCTTGATAAGACTTTGTCTTAACTTTGTTGGTGTATCAACACCCCTCATTCTTCGTCCTTGACAGTCCTCTATCCACTGCTAAGTGGTAGTTACTCCTTTGAACATGTCTTGTTGCTGCACCTAAGGCAACTCTTCTATCGTTGCTCGACCCCTTCACACTTGCAACCCTTGACCCTACTTGTTGTAGGTGGATATCAAGAGCTATGCCTGGTCCTACCTGGAACAGTCATAACATGAACTGTCTGGGCTAGAGGGCCTGGAAAGTGGTGACAGACCATCAGATTGTTGGCTGAGATGAGCAATGTCTGCATGGCTAGAGTAGAGTGGTGAAGGTAGGGAAGTGTCACAGTCCAGATGAGAACAGAGTTCTTCAAACTTGGCATTTGGATGAAGACAAGGATGTAGGGATGCATTGAGAGGATTCACAACTCTATCTTCTCTTGATTGAGAGTAGGAGGGAAGAGAGCAATTTCGTTGAGGAAGATGTGATGAAGATGATGCAAAGGGAGAGTGATAAGGTATTGAGCTCTGATCCCTTGGTGATGAAGGCACAAAGCATTTTCATTCCTCAGAGTATGAGAAAACAAGATCATGGGCAGTACTGGTCTGAAGATGGCATTCTCGACCCAAGTTGTAGGAAGTACTAACCTCAGGTAGTCTTGACCTGGTGTTTAAAAACACTTCAGAGTTCAAAAGAACTACCTGATCAAGGTGGTTAGACCTCCAAACAACCACAACAGAGTGGGTGTCCAAGATAAAATGCCACAACAACACCCAGGAGTCTGCAGCAAGCCAAATTGAACCTGCTATGGTCAGATTCTGAAATGAGACCTTAACTAAGGCCGAGGGGAATGACGACGAGGTGGAACGAGAACCAACTATGATGCTTGGCAACGTGTTCAGAAGAAAAGAAATACACGTGGATTGGTTACCACGGGCAAAGGTAATAAGGAGAGGTGAGTAGCTAGGTATCCCGCTCAGGCCTGAGGTAGATCCCAGGTAATGCCCAAGTGAGCTAGACTGGGAGACAGTCATAGCTACACCCAGGTATATATACACTTGCCAAGACTATTACTAATACATGACTAATATATTGTGAGAGGTGGTACGATAGATAAGAAAAGGTACAGCCAATAGCAGAATAGACTCTTATCTATGATGTCATGGTCTAGACCAGTCACATGATCTGACATCATAAAAGTCTAGGTCTAGTCACATGATTGTGAGAAAAGAAAGGTAAGGGAAAGTCACATGACCTGTTGTGACAAAATATAGAGGAGAAAAAATGTAGACTACGAGTGGTAAGTAGAGTAGATAGGTTAAGGAAAACGAGTTCGTAACACTACCCCCTTCTTACGTCTTGACTTCCAGGCGAGAGAAACAGTCAGGAGTAGCAGTAAAATTCTCATATGGCCTAAACAATGAAGAGAATTCAGCGAAAGTGACGCCACGAACCTGTCGTGGGGTGGAAGCATGGGAAGACTTGAAATCCCGAATAGCGTCCTGTGCATTAGCCAAGTTATCCTCAGGTTCCCAGGTACAGTCGGTCACATCCCAGCCCTTCCAATGGACAAGATATTCCAGCTTGCCACGTTTGAGGTGAGAGTCCACGATGGAATCAACCTCATACTCTACGAGACGGTCCTCGGTGACCACTATAGGGTCAGGACGAATCACAGATTGCCTGTCAAGCGGTTCTCTATAGAGTTTAACATGAGATGTGTTGATGACATTGTGGATCTTCATGGAAGCTGGCAAACGCAGTTCAACTGCATTGGGAAGGACGCGGGTGATGGGGTATGGACCGAGCCATTTTGGGGAGAGCTTCTGTGAGGCATAGGGAAGTGTAAGGTTGGATGAGGAAAGCCAGACTTGCTGACCAACTTGGTAGTTGGGATTGGCTGAGTGAGAAGAGTCAGCCAAAGTTTCCATCCTTGTTCATGTAGCTTCCAGAGCCAAATGAACTTCTTCATGGGAACAAGCGAAATCGCGACCAAATTGATGGGACATCGCCGGATTTTCAAAACCCATCCGAGGGGCATAGTTGTGGGTGATGGCAAAAGGAATGGTGCCAGTAGCTGAAGTGAGAGTGTTATTGTGCTGGAACTGGGCCAGCTTGAGCCATTCGGCCCACTCAGATTGCTTTTTGGCAACATAGAGACAAAGATATTGTTCTAGGTTGCAATTGATTCATTCTGTTTGTCTGTCTGTTTGTGGATGAAAGGCCATTGAAAGTTTCTGCTTAATCCCAAGCAGTTTGCAGAGCTCACAAGTGAACTCTGAAATGAATTGGGGTCCACGGTCAGAAACTACAGTGTTCAGAAGTCCATGTGTACACCACACGTTGTCTCTAAATAAGTGAGCGATATCTAAAGAAGAGAACATTTTTGTACATGGTATAAATACGACTTCTTTTGAAAATCTATCTACAATGACCATAATTGCATTGTATCCATTAGAGTTTGGTAAGTCCGTAATAAAATCTACCGAGATATCCTGCCAGGGATGTTCGGGGGCTGAAAGAGGAATAAGCTTGCCTGCAGGCTGTTTATTCGAAGACTTGGATGTGGCGCAGCCATGGCAGTGATCAATGAACGTATTGACATCTTTGGCGATGTTTTGCCAATTGTAATGTCGTTGGATGGAGGCAAGCGTACGAGATCTTCCTGGATGGCCAGCGATCAGGGATTCGTGATAAAGTTTAATAACTTCGGATCTCAGATCCTTGGGGACGAATACTTGGTTGTGACTATTTTTATAGCAACTGAGGGATGAATCGAGATCGTACCCGTAATGATCTTTGTTGAGTTCATAGGAATGTTCGATGATCTCATCAAAGATCTCAGGGGAAATAGTAGCCTGCTTTGATGTGAAGACAGCTGGGGGGAGCATTGTTACGTTTTTATTTATATCTTCAGCTGCTTCACCATGGTCAGGACGGCAGAACAATGCATCTGCTCAACCATTCGTTGAACCGGGTTTGTACAATATCATATAATTGTACTCCATAAGAAAAGCATGCCATCACACCTGGCATGGGGAAAGATCCTGGGGTTTCTTCCAGAACTCCAGATTACGATGATCTGTCCAGATTTCAAAGTGATCTCGGTCAATGAGATGATGGCACCATTCTTTAAGTGCACGGATAATAGCTAGCAACTCCTTATCATAGATTGGGTAGTTGCATTTGGCAGCATCAAAGGAATGTGAAATGAAACCGGCAGGGTGCCAGTTTCTGTCAGAAAGTTGATACGATAACACTGCACCAGTGGTGATGTCGGAGGCGTCACATTCAATGCGAACAGGACGAGTGGAGTCCGGGTACGTGAGCAGCAGAGATGATGTAACAATTTCTTTTAGCTTTTGGAATGCTGCTTCACATTCCTCAGACCATATATAGGGCGTATCTTTTCAGGTTAAATTATTGAGCGGTCTAGCCACGTCGGCAAAGCCTTGAATGAAACGGCAATAATAATTTGCCATTCCAAGAAAGGATTGTAATTGTTTTAAATTACGGGGAGTGGGCCAATCGGTGATTGCCTGAACCTTGGGTTTTTGCATCTCCACCCCCTCCTTAGATATGACCATGCCTAAATAGTCCACTTTATCCTTGTGGAAGAAGCATTTTGAAGGTTTGAGGTACAGATCATTGTTGTGTAATCTTTGTAGTACTTCACGTACAACCTGTGAATGTTCCTCTTTAGTTTTCTTCGATGTAAATATCATGATGTCATTGATATAGATAACTACTACAGCATACATGTCCGAGAAGATATCGTTTACCATGTTTTGAAACGTGCCTGGTGAGTTGCACATTCCAAAATACATTACCAGGGGTTCGTAGGCTCCAATAGGAGTGGTGAATGCCCCTTTCCATTCATCACCCTCTTTAATACGAACGTTGTTGTAATCCCAGCACAAGTCTAGGGTCGTGAACATATCCGCACCTTTCAACCTGTCAATCAATGAAGGGATTAGTGGTAGCGGATAGTTATTCTTTTTCATATGTTCGTTTAAATAGCGGTAGTCCATTACCATCCATTTCTTATCATCTTTCTTGGGAATAAAGAAAACGGGTGATGTTTGATCCGATTTCGAAGGTCAGATATAACCTTTTTTAAGTTCTTTTTCTATAAATACCTGAACCTCTTCTAGTTCGGTGTCAGAGAGCTGAATAATATGACCCTTCTTCTTGACGAATCCAGGTTCTAGTTCTATGGCATGGTCCCATGGTTTTCTGGTGGGCATGTGATGCAATTCTTGTTCAGAAAATACATCAAGGTAGTCCCAGTACTCTTGAGGTACTTCCGTCTTTAACTTTTCTTCTTCTTCGACCAGGATTGACCGAAGGTTTAGGATTGGATGAGCATGGCATTGATCCATGCAATGTGAGAACGAGATTTGTTTGTCAACCCAGTTGATGTCAGAGTTATGGCGTGTGAGCCAATCATAGCCAATGATCAAGTCTTGGTTGCCCAGATATGATATGAAGGTGTCTATTGCTTCCATATGGGGGTTTCCTTCTTTGTCCTTGACTACAATGGTTAAAGCCACCTTTTCACGGATACAGCCGATTGCTTGGTCGGAGCCATTGGCGTTGAGGATGCGAAATTCTTGGCCGAGCGAGATTCGTTTGAGATGGTGTTCATCAACATAGATGGAGTCGATGAACGTGTGTGTTGCCCCTGAGTCGAGTAAGGCCGGGGTATTGCCTATTTCCATCCAATGCCGTTTTCCTTCATGGATGGCGAACCCATATATCTTGGTGTTGAGTGAGAACTCAACAGGTCCTTGTGACTGTGTGAAGCCAGTCGGTTCAAGGGTTTCATAAATATCGTAAATGTGAAAAATATCCGTGTCATTGCTAACTACTGAACGTAAATTTTTCTTTTGTTTTTGGGGAGAATTAAGCACTGCTTTATTTCTGGCAGCTGCGCCATTGCTGGACGCTCCCTCAGATACAAGACTACGTGAATTAAATAATACAGGAGAGACATCACTACTAGTGTTCGAGTTGCACAAATCATTGTTCTTAGACTCGTAAATGTGTAAGGAAGAAAAACAATTAGAAAAAGACGATCTGTCCAGTCCAGTAGTACCTCGATTGCTACTAGACTTGTTTAATTTAAAGAGACCTTTTTCTCAGCCTCTACTTTGGTTTCTTGAGTGAGCCGAGCTCGCCAATATGCTTCTACTTCAGCACTGTCCCATGAAGCATGATGGGAGTATGAGTGGCCTTGACTGGGCCAGGCGGTTTGAGAGGATACCACAAGGGCTTGTGATTGTGGTGGCATGGGGAGGGGACGTTGAGAGTATTGGGGGCGTGATAGACCCGGGTTGTCGAACTGGGAATATTGAGGGTTGAATTGGCGGATATGAGCAGGGTGGGGATTTCTGGATTTCTGGGGGTCTGGACAGTCATGGGATTGGTGGCCGAATTTATTGCAGTTGAAGCAATTTCCATTAAAGGGTTGCTTTGACTGTTGCACTTGTTGGGCCCCTATTTTCATTGGGGCACCTCAGCCGGGCTGTGTACCCATGGCTGTGTACCGGGATGGATATCCCGATGACCTTTGATATGGTGGGAATCTAATTCCCCTTTCGTATCTAACACGTTCGAAGCGTTCACCCATTTTGGCGTACTTGTTAATGATTTCCTCGAACATGAGATCCCCTTCTGATTGTAGGACTGCTATGTATATTTTATAGTCAATTGCCTTCCGAAGAAGGTGAACCACCATTTCGTCATCTATCTCAATGTCTTCTTTCAGAAACTGGAATTCATTTAAGAACTCCGCAGTTCGACGATTTCCTTGTTTCATAGTTTCCAACTTGGAGTATTCCATCTCCTTGTAATCTGCTATCTTGAAGTATTTTTTGACATCCTTCTTCAATTCTTCCCATGTTGGCCACTTATTGTTATGCTCGGTCCAGTCATGGAGCGAGGCGTGACCATTTATACCGCTATGGGGTCTGGAGCTCCTGCAGGCTTAAGCTCTAGCAGGCGTCGAGGGAGCTTGCTGGTCTTGCAAGGTCTAGAGACGTGGGTTGCTAGCTCGACACGAGACTAAGCAGTCGAGGGGAGGTGATAGCGTGTATTCCGGTTGTAGGTGATAAAGTACACGAGAGAACTAGTAGCTATGTAGACTAGTTCTACAAGGCTCGGGTACTACCTGTTATAGGAGCAATAAGGTAGTAGCTACGATAGTGGGGACACTTATAGTAGCAAGAGTAGCACTGTAGGGTCTCTCAGGATAGATAGGTGAAACAAGTATACGGAGAATGGAGTAGGTAGTGACGAAGGTATACTTGGTAAAAGAAAAGAGGTGCTGACGAGTGAAGATAAAGACTAAGAGTAACAAGATGAGTCAGCACTAAGAAGGCAGGCAAGACCAACCATGAAAGGATAGGACAACTGAAGAAGTTGGACTAGGCTTGAGGCGGGGTTGGCAAGGAAAAAGGAAACAAATCGTAACACTTATCTTTTTCTAGGCTCTTACGTATACATAAATGTGCGAAGGCTGCTGCTTCTCCTTCCATCCTCATCCAGACTGCGGCCGCCTTTTCCTTATCATCTCGTAGAGGATGCCATTTTTGGGTAGAGATCCAGAGCTCCATAAACAACCACCACTTTCTAAATGTGAATCGTTTCCCGTCCCATTTTCCTGGGTCAGCAAATTTCTTGTCGAGGTTCTTTGATGCATCCTCGGTCTTGATTGCATTGGAGATCTTGTCAATCTCATCCTTAACCTCTTGCCAGGACATTTTTCAATTGGCGTAGAGGTAAATAGTCTGGGGGTGGTGATAGGGTTTATGAAGCTTGTGAGAAGGTCAGAGAGAACATGTGTTACGATTAGCGAGAACTATCCGATCACAGGATTTAATTTTCTTTTCCCAATGGATGTCTGCAAGCCAATCGTGTGCGAATTGTACGGCTGGATCTCCGTTTGGGTAGAGGTTGGCGATGGGGGTAAGGAAGGCTTCTAGTTCACGTGTGTTGAAGGGGTCTGTATGACGAGGGGGCATAAACTTCTGTAAAGAAAAACTACAGGTCTCCGGGGCAGCTGTAGGAAAACCGTTGACGCGATGCAGCAGGGAACTGCTAAGTAGTCGGTGGTTTTACGTCAATTCAGACGTGGGGGGAACCAGGGTACTGAGAGTTTTTTAACACTCTCACACCAATTATCGACTACGCTTGCAGCGACGTGGACAAGGGGGCCCTGATGCACTATGGGCTGAGCAATGTTATCCTAATTTCTGACGGCGGACGACCATATGACTACTGGTTTAAGGGAGTATGCCCTACGCCCATCTAGTGGTGCGTGTACTTATTCTCCTTATCCCTGGAGTTGCAGGAGCGAGTTCGACCTCATGAGAAGTCTAGCTCAAGTGAAATGAGACCTTAACTAAGGCTGAGGGGAACGATGACAAGATGGAACGAGAACCAACTATGATGCTTGGCAACGTGTTCAGAAGAAAAGAAATACATGTGGATTGGTTACCATGGGCGAAGGTAATAAGGAGAGGTGAGTAGCTAGGTATCCTGCTCAGGCCTGAGGTAAATCCCAGGTAATGCCCAAGTGAGCTAGACTGGGGGACAGTCATAGCTACACCCAGGTATATATACACTTGCCAAGACTATTACTAATACATGACTAATATATCGTGAGAGGTGGTACGATAGATAAGAAAAGGTACAGCCAATAGCAGAATAGACTCTTATCTATGATATCATGGTCTAGACCAGTCACATGATCTGACATCATAGGAGTCTAGGTCTAGTCACGTGATTGTGAGAAAAGAAAGGTAAGGGAAAGTCACATGACCTGTTGTGACAAAATATAGAGGAGAAAAAGTGTAGACTACGAGTGGTAAGTAGAGTAGATAGGTTAAGGAAAACAAGTTTGTAACAGATTCACTGAGTTGGTATAATACCTGACTACAATAATGGCAAGTACAAGACCACCTTGGATGAAAAGGTGCTCTACAGTTTGCAGGAATTGCCTGGTAAAGGCACCAGGGTTTGGCATACTGAAAAAGTTCCTCACAGTGATTGGACGTAGGAGTGGATATGATGTATCCACTGGAGATAACAATACTTGTTCAAGTTCAGGGATTGATACCAGTTAAGGTTATATCCTCTTGAACCTTACTAGAGCTATGCAAGAGCTCCAGGGCTCATAACCTGTTGGAAATTGGGATTGAAACCCAACCCAGGAGATTTCCAACTGTCTGAGGTGATCGTGCGAGTCTACTAGCTGGGGCAAATGCTAGTAGTGGCAGAGGAACAACTCCAGAGTCCAGTCACATGATGGAACAAACACTGGACACAGTATGCTCAGTAAGGGATACTCACTGATATAAGCCTTGTAGAGTCTGCTTGAGACTTCTTCTAATTCCTCAGTCTCCTGTAGATTGTGTCCAACTAGAATGGGAGCTAAGCTGGTCCAGAAAGGGACAGATCCTTGAGGGGAAGATAGAAGATAGGAAGCAACCAGAGGAGTTCCTTAAAGTAAAGGAAGGAGGATGGTTATGAAGTCACTTGGTTATATTGATGAGCCCTGTTTCACTAGCCTAGTAGGCAGCCTTAGGGGGAAAGGCAGTAGGCCAAACCCACCTCCTTAAATACATGTAAGTATTAAGGTTAAAACCCAGAATGATAATACTGGGAATAAAGTGAAACACTAAGGTAACCAAGGACCCTTCAATCAAAATATGACCTGTCAACCTGAAACATCTCCAAGGTTACCATGGGAAATCCCAAAGGATATGGTTGGTGGACACTATAGTAACATAGCAACCATCTGCCAACCTGAAACACTTCTCATGTCAAGTATGACAGAGAAGTTGTTTCGTGACAGGTGACAGTGACTATGCTATAACCATAGCAACAGTCTGTCAAGGATCTATCTGTGTTCTTCTCTTATCTATCTTACCTCCCCATCCTATCAGGATAGAGATTAGATTAGATTAGATAAGATAAGATTGTGGAGCACAAGTTCTAGCCACTTGTCTCTAAAGTGATATAAAAGTTGAGACATGAGAAGAGAAAGTAAACTGGCCTTTGTGATGTCATGGATAAAGGGTAGAAAACACCACAAATTCAATACTGCCTATGTATCACTAGGACTTATGTGGTTTCGGGCACTCCTACTCAGGTAGCCTGGGGAGTGATAGGCTGTATGTGATAAGGGGCACAAAACCCCATGAAAGCACAGTGGGTAGTTCCTGTAGGGCAAAGGGTATATCAGAGAGAGGTAAAGAGAATTCTGACAAGGTCTTGCACAAGAGGTAGGCACTAAGCGATCCTGTCTTGGCATAGAACAAGGACATTCACCGAAGAGGTGAAGTCAATGGCAAAGGTGGATGAGGAAGGAGGTAGAGCAAAGTGCTCTGGTCAAGAGATGATTCTTGGGATTTTATCAGAAACTTACAAGAGACAGACTCAAAGAGAGCACTGTGATTCAAGTAGTAAAGACGATCCCAAGAATGAGGATCATACATGAGATGTAACTACTATATATACATCAAGTGAACCTAAATTGAGTGTCCAATCATTCTACTATGGGATAGAACATTCTACATGCTTCTACCATATTCTAATGACATCACTGGAACATTATGATGGTATGGAATGATTAAATATAATACTACCATAGTACTACCGTACATAATTAAAATCATCACGTTCTGTCATTTATCTAGCTATCACTTTTTTTTTGAGTGACGAGAGTCTATAGTATTTGTGAATCGCATTCAGGTTTTGCAACACGAGTCAAGTGATAGTAAAACTTTCCAGGAGTCGGGGACCTTGGTCATTGTCCTGGGGCCGTGTGCACATTACGGGACTGATAGAACAAGACAGTTACCTACCCAGCGATGGCCATAGCACCCCAGTGATGTGGCTTATAAATCAGGAGGAATATTTGTGGCTCCGTCGGTAATTGCCGGGTCACTTGACGCTTGGGACCGCACAGCGTCGACAAGCTGGTTTCATTGACCGCCATGTCGTCTCCACCTGTGGCTCCTTCTGATAGGTTTATTGATGACGACGAGGTCATGGAAAATCTGCCACTCGAGGAAGATGTTGCGGACGCGACAATGGCAGACGGTAACGGTGCGTCGGACGATAGCTCTGAAGAAGTCGAAGAGGACGAAGAGGAGGAAAAGCGAATAAGAGAGGGTTTCATTGTCGATGAGGACGAGGAAGAGAACGAGAACGAGGAGGAGCGGCGTAGGAGAAGGAAGAGACGGAAGAGACGCCATCGGAGACGTGGTGAGATCTCGTCCTCAATATTATGTCTATGATACTTATTCCGGCGTAGAAGAGGAGGAGGAAGCATTGGAAGACGATGACCTGGAGCTTCTTGAGGAAAATACAGGTACCTCGTTCAGAAATCGTTTGACGCGCCTTCGTCGTGGCCGCGAAGATGGGTCTCCGCCTGTCGCATCCTCGAGGCGGAAGCAAATGGTCGAGTCTTCCGAGGATGATCTCGATAACGATGATGACCTGCCGCAAGTGCAGGATATCCAGCGCATCTGGGATGACGAGCGGGCGGGGGGTGGCAGAGAAGATGAAGAAGATATGGATGACTTCATTGATTATGAGGACGAAGAAGAGGGGGTGGGTGCTATGGACGAGCAAGAACGCGAGGAGAGGCGCAAGGAGAGAAAAAAGCTGGAGCGTCAACGGAGGAGAGCGATGGGCTCCCGACCAGATCTTGCTGGGATTGACGCCAAGTAAGTCCCAAACCCGCATTTTGTACTTGCTCTAATCCCTTATATTAGTGCTTGGGCTGAAATCCATGATGTGTTTGGTGATGGTCATGAGTACGATTGGGCGCTGGAAGGCGATGACGAGGCGGAGTACGAAGAGCGACTCAAACCCGAGATGAAATATCAAGATGTATGCTCCATCACTTTCTCTACATGGACTGATGTTAACACTCATGATTATTTTTAGGTCTTTGAACCTTCTGAGATACGTGCTCGGATGCTTACAGAGGACGATGATCTGATTCGGGCGCAAGATATACCGGAACGCATGCAACTCGCCACGTCTTCACTTTCACCCAATGCAACTCTATCTCTCCATCAAAACCTTACGGAGGCAGATATTGACGATGCCGCTACTTGGGTTACTTCGCGCTTGTCTAGTCGTAAAACTAGGGACTTCTTCTCTCCCGACGGGCCCTTTACGGCGTATTCCCAAGCCCTGGTTCTTGCCGTGTCGTATGCTCTGCGCTTTCTCTTCATCCACGAGTTCGAGGTCCCGTATATTTGGACCCACAAACGTGATTACATCTCATATTTCAACCCTCAAGATATGCGCACTCGAATCGAGCTCATTACCTTGTCCGAGTTATGGAGGATATACGCTCTTGGCCAGAAATATCGTTCCCTCCTCGATCGACGGAACGCCCTCATCGCTTCTTATACACGGCTAAGTGTAGAAGACGAGTACTTCACGCAGTCTATCAAGCCTAGGATTGACTGCGTCGAGATGGTTGCGGACGCGACCGAATGGTTGTCCATGAGATACAAGGCGAACAAGCAAGACTCGTTCGATTTTCACTTTCACGACGATGAAGAACTCGACCGCAAGCGCAAAACTCCCAGCCGGATCTCTGCGTATGAGGTTGCAAAGAAGAGTATCGTCGCAAAACTCGCTGATGTGCGTCACCTCTTGACTATTTGTTTCCCCTTGTGTTGAACCCTTGACGCCAGGGTTTCGGTATCCGTCCCCATGAGGTAGTGCAGAATTTCGTAGCCAATGATCACCCTAATTTTGTCGAGGATCAAGAGCTGAATCCGATGGCCTTCGCAGAGCAGTTCACGAACCCCGAACCAGCCATGTTACGGAGATCTGAGGAGGTGCTACAGCGCGCACGGATGATTCTTGCTACTGAACTAGGCAAAGATCCTTTACTCCGCCAATCCATGCGAGACCTATTCAAAACTGAGGCACAATTATCGGTTCAGCCTACGGATCGAGGTGTCAGTAAAATCGACGAACATCATCCATATTTTGTTTGTTACAATCGAGTTCCTTGTTTGGTATTTTACTAACTAACCTTATTTCTAGAACTTCAAATACCTTCACCACAAGCCTATAACACAGATGTTGGACAGTGCACAGTTCCTTCACATCCTGGCTGCCGAGGCCGAGCTGTTGGTGACTGTCTCAGTTTACCTCACCAACGAAGCCAAGGCGAAGTTCGAGCGCCAACTCAACGACGCGTTCGCTTCGGACAGCTACAGCGACATTGCTAGGTCATGGAACGAAGAGCGATCGCGGGTCGTCCAAGAAGCGTTAGAATACCACCTTATTCCAGTCGGTACTAAATGGGCAAGAGAGTGGTTACGGGAAGAGGTAGAGGATGCTTTGGCCATCCATTGCGGTAACAAACTCAAAGAAGTAGGTCACCACCCCTTGTCATCGTTTTCTGTGGCTGAAGAGTTTTAGCGCATTGATGTCGCCCCCTTTGCTATTGGAGACGCGCAACCTGGATACACTCCTTCTGTCCTCGCTGTCTCTTGGGGAAAGGGAGATCCTCAAAAGGATGCCATCATCATCGTCCTACTGGACGACATGGGTCGACTTCGTGAACAAGTCAAACTCGATAATTTGGTCGACCGCGACTATCATGATGAATTTACCGACTTACTTAAGAGACGACGACCTGATGTTATAGTGGTGGGAGGCTTCACTATGGCAACGACCAAGTTGTCCTCTCGAATCAAGGAAGTCGTCAATGGCAAGTCGCCAAGTGTGGACGCTGAGGGGAATGCTTTGGGGTGGGGAGCGGAGCCGGTCAATGAACAAACCTTCAACATCCCCGTTATTTATCTTAGCGACGAAGTCGCTCGAATTTACCAGCACAGTAAACGAGCTAGTGAAGAATTCAGCACGCTGTCGCCCATTGCAAAGTATTGCGTCGGTTTGGCCCGTTACGCCCAAAACCCCTTGAACGAGTACGCTGCACTAGGTGCTGATATCGTTGCAATTTCGCTCGAGGACGAGGACCAGCATCTGGTTAGTTTCCCACCTTTCTAAAGTGTAATCACTGATTGGTGTTGGACAGATTCCGAAAGAGAAGCTCTTGTCCGCACTAGAAAGGGCACTGGTTGACGTGACCAACAAAATTGGGGTTGACATCAATCGTGCGGTAACAGACTCCTACTACCAACATCTTCTACCCCTCATATGCGGCCTTGGTCCACGAAAGGCTCAGGTTTTGGCCAGAAAAATTGCATCAATCGTATGTTCACGTAGTTGCTCTTGTTGCCGTTAGCTTACCGCTCTGCCTAGGGAGGCAATCTTGTTAATCGCGACCAGTTCATCAAGTCAGGTCTACTGACTACGAAGATTTTCCTTAACGCAGCCGGATTCCTACGCATCTCGCATGACGCGGAGCTAAAGCCCACAAAAACCCGGCATGCAGACGATGACATCCAAGATCCGTTAGATGACACTCGCATCCATCCTGAGGACTACGAACTTGCACGAAAGATGGCAACTGACGCTCTTGAACTCGACGAGGAAGACGTTCATGATGAACACCCGTCGCACGTTGTGTCCCTCATCATGCAGGATAATGCTAACGAAAGAAAGCTGAACGAACTTAATTTGGACGAGTTCGCAGTCAGCATGTATGAGGCCAACGAAGACCGGAAGAGGCATACCCTCAATGTTATTCGCGAAGAATTGCTCAAGCCGTTCGCAGAACAGCGCGCATCGTTCCCACCCATGCAACCGTGGGACGTGTTGACCATGCTGAGCGGCGAAACGCCTCGAACTCTTCGCATGGGACTCATTATCTCCGTTCTCGTCTTACGCATGGACAAACTCTCAAATTCGGTAACAGTACGCCTTGATTCTGGCATTGAAGGCATCATAAATATGGAATACTTGTCGGATGCGGGCAATGTGATTCCCCAAAACATCGTCAAGAAAGCTCAGGCATTACAGGGCGTCATTGTGGACGTTAAACTTGACCTTCCCGCCGATCAATTCTATGTGGAGTTGTCAATTCGCCCCTCGGACCTCGTCCAAGGAGACGGTCTTTTTCGTCGTGTTAAACGCGATGAATACTGGAACACACAGCAATGTGAACGAGATTTGGAGATGCAGGCCAGGAAAAAGCGTGCCGAGACTGATCGGACAAGGCGTGTCATCAAGCATCCCAATTTCCATAACTTCAACGCGACACAAGCAGAAAACTATCTGGATAAGCAGCAACGGGGAGATGTAGTAATCAGGCCATCTTCGAAGGGTGTTGACCACCTTGCCGTGACATGGAAAGTTGATGACAAGCTGTATCAGCACATTGGTGCGCAACACTACCACCACAGATTCCTATGGAAGTACTAATTTCCCATAGACGTTACCGAGATCAATACGGGTCCGGGCACGGTATTGTTTGTCGACGATAAGCATCAGTATGCTGATCTCGACGAGCTCATCGTTAACCATGTCCAGGCCACGGCTCGGAAGGTTGAGGAGCTGATGGCACATGAAAAGTTCAAGCAAGGATCCGAAGATGAGCTTCGTGAGCAATTTCACCTGGTTTCCCGCGCTTCATTGGGTTCTACGGTCCCCTACAGATCTGTCTTTGAAGAATTTCGTCGCAGCGAACCCTGCCAAAAGCATCTATGGATTTACGTTGAATCGCAAAAAACCCGGTCATTTCAATCTTTGCTTTTTGGCGAACAAGAACTCCACCGTCCAGACTTGGGTAATTTCTTTCCTTTTCCTTTTTGTGATAGCCATATACTCACCGTTGGTAAGCCCGTCCGCGTGACACCAGAATCGTATTGCCTCTTTGAAGCAGCTGTTGCAGGGGTGCCAGAACTGTGCGATGCATTCAAAGTTCGGTAAGGGCTGGCAACTTTATGCGTTAAATTTTACCTCACACAACGTCTAGACATTTACACCAGTCACAGAACTTGGGTGGCGCAGGTGCAGGAGGAAAGACACCCTACGGTGCGGGTGCACGCACACCAGGCCGCACACCAGGCCATACGACACCAGGTCATCTATCCGTTCGCCAAGTTCCTACCCGGACACCAAATCCTTATGGTGGCCAAACCCCGGCAATTGGATTTGGTGGAAATGTACCAGCATCTAGTTATGTCATGCCACCATCCCAACCCCTTGGCTACCAGACTCCCTCTGCGTTCTCACGGCCTCCAATAGCCCAACCCCCTCACCCTCCTCCCGGAATGAACCCACAGCGCGCTGCCATGATTCAAAACTCTAACAGTTGGGGAGCAGGCGGCTGGTAGCCTTGGCTACAATCTATCATATTCACGTCATTTGTTTTCTGTTGTGCATCCTGCCTCTGATACATTACTGCTGGTGTAAAATAGTTTGCATTATCTTACAAAGATGCAGTAGAGAAATTATGGTGATCCTGATCACTAGACTGAGGTTGGAATGGTACCGAGCTCAGGCCCATCCAAAGCCTATTCGCAAGAGCTAGCACCTGCGCGTATCTACAGTCTCGATTAGTCCTACTTGAAACACAACTTGAGCTCGAGTCGCCCCCTGGGGGTAGACGGAACGCCAGTCACTCTAGCCATCCATCCCACAAGTCGTGTTCCAGCGTTCGCCCCTGTACTGAACGCTCATGCTGTACTCGTTTACTCTCACAAATTCATCCAGTGAACATGTTCCGTATCTTTTGTCCTCTGCAGATTGCTCGCAAATAGACAAGGGGAACGCTGCTCCATTCAGGACGAGGCGAACCTGAGGACCTTGGAAGCTATCCTTCGTGAGGAAACACCCTAGGTTCCAAGGAAAATATGCACACGTTTTTTCGCACGTAAATTTCTCCCATATCATACTGGCAGCGAACGGTGTTTGTTGTGAAGTCCTGAACTTGCGATGCACAGATACACGACGTGGGCTGAGAGGCAGAGTGTCTCTGCGGCGATAAATAATCAGTGAATCCATTCTAAGCGAGTGATCAAGTACCAACTTGTTTAAGCCCATTGTTGATAGCGGCAAGAGTATACTGGTATCATGGCCGAATTCCAGGTACAGGGGCTCAGTATTGCCAGTTGCATTTGTAAGACTGTCGCATGTTGGTGTTTCAGATACTGACTAATGTGTACCTAAACTCACCGCTCGATAAGTTTTTTGACGTAAAAAGTACCAAGGAGTGGCCCGGGATCTCCTCTGGATATATGACCGCTGACGCCGTCCATCAGCAAATCGTACTCGTATCTATGACAGTCACGTCGATGCGTCTGTTGAGCGACGGGCTAAACTTACTCCAAGCTCTGCAATTCACGTGTAGAAAACACGTTGCACCACGGGGACTGGTTACGAGCTGCAAGATCAAATGGGCAAGCGTACAAGGCACCCCGAGTATCGTTCACGGAGATATTGATTCCAGGAACAAGCCTATCGAGTCTTTGTGTTATGGGCGGTACATATTTAGCGGTCCACTGCGAGGCCATCTGCATGTATGCTGGTGTGAATAATGTACCCCCCACGGGTCATTAGATTTACCTGTTGAGACAAACTGGCAGCAAACTTTGGACAGGACTTCCAAGGAGTAATCCACGAGACAGGATCGTCAAGGTCTGTGACCGTACGAAAAGTGACATTCTCTGCCCCGAGGCCAAAGAATCCTTGTGCAAAGAAATGCGAAGAATCCACGACTCTTCCCACTGGGCTGGACAATACGACGTTCGTTGAGAGAGAAGGGTATCGAAGAGCCAGACTAGAAAATTGGGTATCACACATGCAATCTCGACAGAGACAGAACCATGCATACTCCACCCCATGGTCGAAAAGTTCTCGACGGCCAATGACAGTCAGTTCCTGGGGTACTAGTTGATATTCGTACCCTTCCTTGAGGAAATGGAGGCTCAATGGAAGGGGAGTGGCTCGAATTATATCCCGCGCACGATCAAGGGTCTCAACGAGTCCGAGAATAAACCGTTGCTCGACCACGGGACCACGGGATCCGTGTCGGTGTAACTTGAGCAGTTGGTATTGACGTCATCCAGAGGACTGGTTCGAGCACTCACCAGGATAGCCTGGTCCACGGTGCAGTCATCAGGTAAGTCGACGGACACGCCAGGGACGCGAGGAGCATCATGGTAAGGAGAAAGCGTGGCCAAGTTTTTGTAATCCCTATCAGAAGGTCCATTTTGAGTGCTCGCAGGCGATAATGGGACTTGGAGCAAGTGGAGAAACGTCGAGGACAGTGGGAGATACATTTCCGAGTCTACACGTTTTTCAATAGGGGAAAGTTGCCCACTGTGAACCGTATGCAGCCGAAATTGTATGTGACCCCGAATAATCGCGAATTGGGGGCATGCGAACTTGCTAAGCGCGATGAAGAGTATCGTGATAGAAAATTGCACCAAGCCAACGGCAGTGACTCTCACGGAATGCCATCACGCAATATCTTGAGCTGGTTCACCTCCACAGGAACCATCATGTCAAGCAACATCGAAATGGATGACTTGTCCAATTCGTGTACGAGAAAGACCACCCCGCCCAGGCCTCCCCTCGAAGAGGACCCAGGAAGCCAACGTTCAAGTCCCCGTGATGGTGCAATATATGTTTGGGCGTGGACCTCAGCTGCCATGTGCGAACAGCAACCCGTTTCTTGCGGCGTGCTGACCCGACCTTGACGCTCAGCCTTGCACTATTCTCCACATGTCTACTCGCGTTCCCTCGTTTCCTGCTTTTCTTAGCAGAACCCTCATGGGGCAGAGGAGCCCTAACGTCACTTGAGAAATGTCTTGCACTCTATCTAGGCATCATCCTAGGCACGCTCGCCGTCGCCATCATTGCAATGGTGCGTTCTATCGAATCCTGGCTGGCACAACTTATGCAGTACCTTCTTTGAAGCTTCCAAATGAATGGCCCACTGGTCTACAGCGCAGGCCGGATCCTGACCGCCACCCGCTTCTGGGGCCGATCACAGCCGCATCCCTTCTAATGGCATTATTTTCCTATGATGATCGTTCCCTCGGAACGCTAACGACATGCGTGCTTTTCGGTTCTGGCACCGTGGGACTGTTCGGATTGTGGATGGTGGGTTCTCGAATCTTGCTTTACAGAGTTCAATGAGATGATTAATTCCTTCCCGAAGCTTGTCTTTTCGGGCACATCTGCAATCTCTCGTAAGACCGGCGCAGACAAACACACTTCCGCTTTTATATTTGGTAACAAAAGTGCCGCCTCAGTCAAAAAGAGGCTGTGGAAAAGGGGCCAGACCAACTAGGCTTTCATTACGATACTCGGATCATCCCTTCACCTAGGTTCAGTACCACGGCTTGCTCTTAGCTTTGAACTTAACCTTGTTCGGGCGCCATATCATTGTGTGCATTAATTAGGTTCCTAACAGTCTGCAAGCGATACCATGTGTACATAGATCAATGTGTGAACGATCCTACCAGGATCGCGAAATTATTAGCGACCGGCGCTGTTACCCATACCCATCATCTTAAACATGTCTCCGATATTGGGCATCCCCCCACCCATCCCCGGAAGTCCACCTAGTCCACCCAATCCACTACCCATCTGACTCATCATCCCTGTCGAGAGTTGTCAGTATGGCACCGACGAGAAGGAAGAATAGATTACTCTGCATCTCCTCCATGTCCAGCTGATCGCCTCCCTGACCCTGCATCATGGCCTTCATCATTTCTTGCATACCACCACCGCTTCTTAGTTGCCGTTGCATCTGTTGCAACATCCCTGGAGGCATTGCACGCTGGGCGCCCGGGTTAAGTGAGACAAGCCATCCCAAGTGGCGCATGCGACGAACCTGCATGGCCTGTTTCTGTGCGGGAGTCGGCATGCCATTTGCGCCGCGACCACGGCCACCTGCCGCGTTTTGCAATTTTTGCATCGCTTGCAGCCTGCAAACAAGGGGACCGACCAGTTAACTTTACCACATGAGTACACCGTATCATGACACACCATCCGTTCTTTCCACCTGCTTGTTTAGCCATATTGGCCATCATCCGATACTGGCATAGCAATTCTTCGACTTCTCGCACGGTTGTTCCGCTTCCTTTTGCCACTCGCGTGACCCTCCATGTCAGGCCCGCTGGCTTGCCATCTTTGCCCATTTCCATAAACATAGACCCATCCGAATCGAGTTCTGCGGCGGACATGCTGTCTGTGATATAAATCATCCGTTTCATGCGCAGCGAGCCCTCTTCGTCAGATCCAGCGAGTAACTCCTGTGGAAGACCTGGGATCATTGATGCGATCTTGCTAATAGGACCCCTAAGACAAGGCCCAGCTCAGCAATATCTTGTGCAGGAAGTGAAATGAAACACACATATTCATGACATTTTGAATTTGTTCTCTCCAGTCCCTTATACTGAGCTTACCTTCTTCGAGTTTCTTTGCCATTTCCTTTTGCTTGTCTGGATTTTGGGCCGCCAAATCTTGCATATGTTCCATGAGACCCTGCATATCGCCCAAACCCAATAGTTTTGAAATGAATGGCTGCGGTGAGAATTTATCCAGGTCGTATAGATGTTCCCCCACGCCAAGAAAGATTATTGGTGTTTTCGTTGCAGCGACACTTGTCACAATCGTATGTCAATGTCAGCAAAAAAGAAAGCCAGCATACATACGCGGAGATAGCCCCCCCACCCTTGGCATGTCCGTCCATCTTTGTGACGATAATTGCACCAAAGTCAGCACTTTCCTTGAATGCGCGACTCTGCGCCTCAGCAGCCTGACCTACAAGGCATGAGCGGGAACCGATGCACAAGGAGGACACCTACCTATGCTCGCATCCAGAATGAGGACTGTCATGTTCGGCTTTACGGCCTCGCTGATCTGAACCATTTCCTGGAAGAGTTCAGACTCTTGTTTATGCCGACCAGACGTGTCCACGATGATGACCTCGAACCGTTCCTTCTTGAATTTAGCAACACCTTGTGCTGCTATCGCAACTGGATCAGTTTCGGTGTACGATCCAAAGTAAGCCACCTTGGCCTTCGTTGCCGACTGTCGAGTTTGATCGAACGCTCCAGCACGGAAAGTGTCGGCACAAACGATACACGACTTGAACCCCCTTTTCTGGTAGTATACAGCGAGCTTCGTACACGTCGTTGTCTTGCCGTTACCCTGGAATAGTGTCAACAGACACCCTCGAGGGCGAGGAAGAGTGTAACTTACCTGCAGACCGACGGCCATAATGACGTTTGACTGGCCTTTCTTTGGCTTGTATGGCTCGACTCCAGAGTCCACCAGGTGAACGAGCTCATCGAAAACAGCCTGACGGTGGGCGAATAAGCAACGATGAAGATGAGGTGGGAGAGGGCACACCTTTTGTATGAGATGTTTTCGGTTGAGATCCTTGGATTTGTCGGAACCATCCAATGCAGCCTTGACTTTTGCCTTGACCTTCTGTCTCAAGGAAGCCACAAGCTTGACGTTGACATCGGACTCGAGGAGTGCGGCGGTGATCTCTTTGAGTGTGGCATCTAACACCTGTATACGCGTGCAAGACCATCATCAGGGTTCACATCTCGCCGACATACCTTCTCATCCACGACCACCGCCCTACCGAGGGACGAAAGGGCAGCATTGAGCTTCCGTCCCAAGTCTGCGAGAACCATCGTGCACACCAGTAGCGTATAAGACACCGTGCGAACCCTCTATATCTGGCTGACACTTTGAGTCTCTGACATGGCACATAGCGACTCGGAAGGCGAGACCGTCGACGACCTCGAATTCGACGGTACGACAGACGGCGAGGGTGACGAGGACAATGACAACGATATTGACGAGGCGCTGCTGGGTGCACTCGAGGCTGGCGTAGACGACGTGACGGAAGTAGACGATGTGCGTGTTATACACCCCTCTCGCCTTCGCGCGCGCTGATGTTCGCGTTCCTCGTCAAGGAGTCACACTCAGAGGACTCGGATGACGACGACGAGGAGGAGGAGGAGGAGTCCGAGCCGTCTATGGAACCGACGGTCGACATGGGTCTGGAGCCGTCC
>JBBPJV010000442.1:0-22815 GCA_038088915.1 Sutorius aff. eximius
TGACTAATCTGCGGTTCGTATTGTGTAACAGGCCACATTACAGGGTGAAGTGTGAAACAGTGACCAAACAGTGCCGATGCATCCGGCCACTCCCAAGTGCATCCACAGTATCCAATTATCTCAGTCGACCAAGTTTGATGTATGTCACACTGTTTGGAAGGTGGGACGAGCACTGCATTCAGCTATTCTTCTGCTTTGTCTGAATGGGCCACACCGATATCGGCATTTTCTCTATCGGCAGTCAGGAATGCCATGGATGTCCTCAAGCATTTGCGGGGGACGACCGACTTGCACCATATATGCAAATATGCAATAATCGAGACCATAAACATAGGATAAGCCTTAGATTAAACATCTTCCCGTTTGTTGAGCAGCCTTCCTTCCATTCCACCCTCGACCATCAATACCTGGCCCGTGACGTGACTGGAGATGACTGATGATAACTGGACTACGATCCGGGTTGCAATATCGATGGGCATTGCGATTTTCTTGAGGGGCATCCTGTCGGTGCGTCAGTCCTCCAAAATTTCGCGCTTTACATGGTTGTGTATCCCTCACGTTGCCAGAGCGCTGTACCTGATGTCGGGATCTGCGAGTGAAACTTCGGCCATAGGCGTATATACCCAGCCTGGTGCAACAGCATTGACCCTCCCTCGCGGGGCAATTTTCACGATTTCGTTCTTGAGCGTCATCATCAACCCATACATCAACCCTATGTCAATCCATGATATCATCCAACCCAGATACCATATGCATACGATGAGCACAATCAAAGAATCGGGTCACGGTTGCTCGCACCGCTCTTTGTCGCCGCATAGTCGGCGTGTCCGGCCTCACCAATCTTGCCAGCCGTGCTCCCAACGAGCACGATTGCTGCTTTTTCCTTTGCCTCGGGCGACGCTTGCTTCAGATTTTTTAGGTACTCTCGGCAGACGAGAAAAGCGGACGAGAGGTTCGTCGTGAGAATGCGATTCCAGTGCGCGAGGGACATATCCACTATCGGCACATCTTGTGCGTCTGCTATCGCGTGGTTGACCACAAGTACCTGGACTGGGCCAGCACCACTGCGGGAGAGTGTAAAAAAGAGGTCGGCGGCGGCGGCTTCGTCGGCGAGATCAGCTTGGACAATGTGGAGGCAAGGGTATGTCTGTAGGAGAGGGAGAAGCGGGTCACGCCGACTGTTGTACAGCGCGGTGACATTGGCACCGAGCGCTGACACACGAAGTTGATAGTATATTCAATCAGAAATGCTGCATAGGAGATGGATTCGAACTCACAACAATATAGTTGGGTGGTCTCGAGGCCAATTCCGCCGCTTGCACCTGATTACTGAGTGTAAATGCATCCTGATGAAAGCCTTGTATGATTCAGACAAAGGTACCTGTGACAAGGACATGCACGTCTTGCAATCCCAGATCCATTGTCATGTATGACCCTGGAGGATCAATCCAGGGAATGACTCATCGAAGTAATCGCAGGTCTCGGTCATGCCTAGCCGGTTCGCCGGTTCGGGACGGGCTAGCGACGGACCGCAACAATATGATTATGTAAGTCGGGTTAATCGAGAATATTTACAAGCTGCCAGGCCATGATATTCTCGAAAGTACCCTGTCAGAGCTGGCTATAAAACAAACGCGAATGACTTCAAGCATGTAAAATTCTCGGGATACCCTGAGGTCACAGAGTACCTGCGAGTGCAGTGCGACTCCGCGGCTCCCCCTGCCTACCACCGTTCGCAAATCCTCTATCGTCACCGCGTTTGCCGGTAACGTCGCCTTCGCTCACCAGCCTAGCCTTGTTTTATGCGTCACTGTCTTTGCATCATCCTAACTTAACCTTGTCGTACAACGCCCTCGTTCTCTGCTTGGTAGTCAGCGATAAATAACTACCACACTGGTTCGGGCTCAGCGGGTCTGTTGTAAGCACCCCATTCCCTCATATTATTTCCAACCAAGTGCGTGACCGCAAAATATCTATTATAGCAGAACGTATGGAAACGTTCGACAGTGCAATGTTATCATCTAGTACATGCCGAAGCCTTTGAAAGCAACCGACCTTGTTGGCGATCCCGGAGCATGGGGCTCATTGTCAGCGTTTTGTGCAGTACAGTCCCGGGCACACAATCGCCTAGCCAACTCATCAGGCGTCAGTACTTCAGTCGCGGTCGGGACTCGAGTAGAAGCTCAAATTCTCTCCCTGCGCGAAGACGAAATGGGCTCCATTGGAAGTAAGGTTCATTGCCAAACACAGCTCAATATTGGTGTTGCAGACGGAGAGGCCCCCCACTGCCAGACCAGCTTTCCTTCGGGCGACATATCGGATGTCGTTTATATCGTATTTTGCCCCCTGACGCGCTCATTCCTACATCCAGTTTTCTTCCCATCTCTAATCCCAGCCCACCAGCTCAACCCGAGGGAGACAATACATGCAACAAGCGTCACTTGTAAGCTCCCAAGATAACACTTCTTCCCATCAAAACATTGGTGTTCGGAGGGTAACTCGCGTGCCCCCGATCTGATCATTGACCAAGCACGAGTTCCCAATGAAGAGTGTGGATCCTGCGCAGGCGCATGGGCGTCCAGGTTATACCCAAACATGAGGGAAAAGAGGTTACCCCCAATGACAGGCGAGAAAGAAACAAAGCCCCAGTTCTCGGAAAAATGAGCTGGTGCAAGGAAATGAAAATTTAAATTATCACAGAAAGAAAGTGAACACACCCAGCCCAAACCATTCGATCAGGATTGTTGGGTAGCTCCCGAACAATGATCCGTACGCAAGCCCCAACAAAAGGGTCGCTGTCCACAATGTCTCGACAGAGGAGACCGCAATCGCGGTTGCTTGGGAGACGATGAAAAGGAATGAGACGATACACAGACAGTAGGCGCGTGGAAGGCGAAGGTGGGTGTATGTAAAGTCGGAAATTAATCCTGATCCACGGTTGGCCACGATTACACAGGTGAGGGACAAAGAACTTGCCAATTAGAACACGTCCCGCGAAGTTTCCTAAACTCAGTATAGATACTTGAGCAGCTTGCCACTTGGATGCTTCGATGTCATCATAGACCGTGTGCGTTGCGGCATAGAGCGCTTGCGAGATCGAACCCACGTTGTTAATGTCTACCAGGGGAGAATGAGTTGAGAAGACGCCAAAAACGTCAAATACACCGACACATAAGACCGGTGCCACTACCTATAAAATAGAGAATGAGCATCAGTATTGGGGATCGTAATAATAGTTACGCACATATCCCCATGATCGCGAAGATGAGATAGAAGTCTGGAGTGAGCCACAGCCGCTTTCCATGAACGTCCTGCAACCCGTCTTTATCCCTGGCACTTCTTCCATGGTACAAACTCACAGGAGGATTTAACTCGGCAGCAGATGACGAAACGGGGACATGAAACGAACTTTGTTCGTGCTCGTGCGACAGGAGCGGTTCCGAATCCACATCTGCCTCAGCATCCACCCCCGAGGGTAACGCTACCTGCGGTTCCCCGATAAAGAGGATAGTGTCTTCGCTTGGGATAGAATCATACTCCCCGTTCGTGGTATCACCCCCCATACCACGCCCCGTGTGGGGTAGAGGAACCGGCCTGACGATCAACAGACCTATAAGCATCGGGATGGTTGTTCCGAGAGCAAGGACTAATAGGAAAGCGGATGTGTCCCCGGGAAAAAGTGCGTGTGCAAGCAGCGAGAACCAGAAAGCCGAGAGACCGAAGCCTGACAGTACAAGTCCAGTCGTGGTGGCACGCTAGGCAACATCAGTATTCGGCATAAACGCAAAAGGCAGAATCGGAAACACGTACAGCGCTGGATGTGAAGCTTTTTGCGGTCGTGTTGATAGCAGCACCAAGCCCCGCATTCCCCCCTAAGCCCGTCATGAAACCGCATGCCACAAGCAATGCAAAATGGAGCGCCGAAACTGTTGCGCCATTGCCTATGCCATCGTCGTACATTCGTTTGATGCCCAAGTAGCCGACGAAAAGGCAGATTGAAGCACCGATAAGCGGGATTCGTGGGCCTTTGCGGTCAGTGATACGACCCCAGACAGGACCAGAGGTATATACGCCCACTGTAGATAGATTAAGTGATGGCCAGAGTGATTGTAAGAGCCCATACTGTTTCCTGCGAGACCGATGATATTAAGTTGTGTGTGTGATACTCGAAGACGAGCACCCAGCTGAGGCGCATAGCCTAGGGAGAATGTTCACGAGAGCAGGAGGTCCAAAGACGCAGAACGACGCACCAGAATACACCTGTTCCATGCGTAGTCACCCTTGGTCAACATGATATCCACCAAGGTGATATCCAAACCACCCACATAATTAGTTCCGGAGCTCAACGCGACGAGGACAGATCCAAGGAGCGTGACGATCCGGGATATACCAAGCATTTTGTCTGATGATGCAGACGATTTGGCGTTCACGGACTCCATCGTACGTGTTGAAACAAACAGCAGGACTGGATCCGGCTGCCTGTATGGTGATGGAGTAGGGCAAAGCGAGTCTTGTGCCAGCGTTTCACCGAGCCGAGTCGGACGCAAACTGGCATCCGATTAACTTATCTACGTTTGTTGCGTGGGAAAAGTATGTCACGGACATGACGATTTACTCACGCTCTTTCACGACTATTACCGTGACCAATGGATTTCCTTTCCACTTTGCCCGTGTGCTGATAGCATCGTACTTGCTCGTCGTTCCCAATTCAAGATACCTTGTTGACCAGTTGGCGATATTCACACCGCTCTTCGTGTACATGGTGCCGAGTTTCAATACCTCAATGATTCATCCCCACTTTGCGTGAGAACCAGAAGAACTACTCGCAGAACTTCCACGGGCACAGGGATGCCGAAGCGGTCATGTGCTGCCTGCCAGCCGTAACAGTTATTTCGCTATCGTTCTATCGGCTTGTTCACACCGGCTGTGGTAAGGGTCAATCCGCTCAATATCAATATGTCGATGCTAACTATGAGCTGGCGACTATTTTTGGAGGGGATGAGTTGACTCGGAGTATGCCTGGCCAACCTGTGTGCGTTGTGCATTACTGCTTTCCGAGCCTTCCGAATGCTGGTAGAATCCCACAAAAACGGTAGATCAGTATCGACCACCCGATCGAGAACAGGAAGATACATCTCTTGACGAAGATTGGCTGCTCACCGCAACCCGATATCGGGACAAATGTACAACACACGTAGTACAACGTGGCTTGAAGCCACAAGTCTGTCCGCGAACTATGCCCCAAACCTATCCCACTGGTACAGCCTAGCGCATGCAATATCAATGAGGGCATTGTGATTCTCACAGCTTCCGATGAACAACAACCACTTAAAACATGACTTAAGATCGATTTCTGTGCAATTGTCGGGATGCCCTTCCTTGCAGTATACCACGATATCAAGTCAACAAACCAGATTTCGTCGAGAGGAATTCCCCCCGTGAGTGGGACCTCTACGAGATGGATAAATTCAGTGTCGAGATCTAGCCGAGGTTGATCCGCATCTATTTCCTTCAAGCGAAATTCGTTACGCAATTGGATGCTCACCTTCCAGTGACATTTCACCCGTCTCAGGATGCTCCCTGGATCATGAGAGTACGGAGCACTGTGAATACAGTCCAAGTCCCTCGTGCTATAATATTGTTCGACGACGGGCCAACAATTTTCACGCCCACGAAGTTCAACAACCATCGAGAGTAGCAAAGAGACTCATAAGCGAGCGCGACTTGAGACAGAGTGATACCACTCGTCACAGTTTCACGTGTGCGGATATCTCTGTCCAGAGAGTTCCGCGCGCTATAATAGAAATAACTTCTGTCATTCGTCAATATCCGAGGTCAGGTGGGAAATGAGACCATGAGGCAGTGTCAGAATAAACCACGCCATGCCGAGTCAAGTGCCGTGCCACCTGATCACAATGAACATGTCAGCAAGACAACACCCCCACTTTGTGACATAGACCATTAGTGATCTACCGAGAACAGCCAGAAGAAGCATCATGATGCATTGCCCCTGCGCAATTTGCATCAGAATGTGGCGCCGAACTGACAATGAAGGAGTGCATAGGCGATCAATGTGGCGGGTAAATGATGTCCACCACGCCAATTCGTATGCCCACATCTGATAAGTAACCTCGGGCTCTAAAACAACCGTAGAATCAGCGTCAGCAAAACACTGGCGGTCACGAAGCATCACACCGCGTAGCTGGTGATGACAAACCTACGATAAAAACCAGCACAGTTCTTACAGCTCGGAGGGAACCCTGCGATGTTACAAGGCTATCCCGACCTCTTGTATCGCTTGGCACATAATGGCAGTTGCAGTTCTGCGGAGATTCTGGCCACGTCCGCCGGTCAAGAGCCCTAAGCGATGCTTTGTTGCCATCCAACCCCCCAAACACCACGGCGACAATTTCCCGGGGCCGTAATATGTCCAGCTGGCTCCAGCATCGAGAAAGGTCCGTCCCCCCTCACCGCGGTGAATGCGGTAGCTCGTTATGTAACGATGGACCCGAATTCCCCCATCAACTTACTGCATGGTCAGAAGACACATGGCACCGCACAGTCAGGCCACCTAGGATGTTGAGAAAGCTGTACAGATAATAAAATATTTAGGTCAGGTTACCGTAGCCGGGATGCCACACTCACGGAACCAATGCGAGTAACAAGGGTGATTTCGAGAGTGATCTGCGGCGCCAGTGAATTCTTCATTGAGACGAAGACTACGTTACGACGCATCTACAACACATCACGTCTCATTTCTCCGAATTTCAAAGATGGCACGTACGAGAGAAATGCCCAGCCCCTAACAAGGGAAACCATGCGACATAACCGTAGAGACGGCATCATTCAAAGCGTCGCAACCACAGAGGAATCTCGGAACGTATGTTACGGTCACGCCGAACACACGATTTACGTTATGATCAACCTTCTCTGCCTTTCTGCTGGTGGGATTCCTGCTGGATTATTGTTACTTACTGGGTCATCCCAGTGTCCCAAACTTGATCAGGGGCTGTACAATTGGATTACTTCTTATTCTCGTGAACATAGAATATCGATTGCGCGGAGCGGTGCGATGTCACCTACAGGATAATCAGTATCAGCATGACGGATTCCCTGAAAATGAGACTTCTGCCGCGAGCAATGCCTGTCTCTACCCCGGCGATTTGACCGTACGATGAAATGACCAGACCGGTCGTAACTAGCACTGACGTAACACCCCCGTCAGTGTTAATGAACTGTCGTATCCAGGTGAATCACAACATGGACAACAGCCGGTGTACTAGTCAAACACAGACCCATCTAAAAGTGTGCAACCAAGCGTCAGCTACGAACGCGACCACGCAATGGCGGAACAATGGTGCAACTATAGCCCTGCCAATCTGAGGACAGCGGTTTTCAGTTAATATGCTGAGCCTCTCGGTAATGGCGGACTTCCGCTTGTTAGGCGTTGCTTGGGTGGACACTAGGGTGGACGTGAAAGATAAATTAGAAATTTGCGGTTTGGGAACAATAAATACGGGAGTACACCATTCTCACTGCTCAATACCAGAATGCCACGTTCATCAGGGACCGCTCGCGGGAGACGAGAGGCCATCCGTAGGCGATGAAAGCCGGAGAGGATACGTCACGAATGTGGTTAAAGCGGGTCGGCGAATACGTTGACCGGGTCAGCGGCCGAAGTCCATATGCAGAAGATGAAAACCAAGAGAGCGACTCGCTTCCTGAGTGAAATCAAAAACAGGGTAAGGAATGCATTCTACAACCTGATAAACAACTTGGGGGGCACTCGCTTTTGTCATGCTGCGCATTAGCGCGCAAGCTGCTTCCTTATTTCCACCGGCCAGGCTGGACGTGGTTCGAACATCGAGTTCTAGAACGAAAAGTGGAGCATGTCTAATTGGGCCCGGACCATGAGCCTCCATGAGAGACATCAATCCTTTCGTGTGATGAGTCCACGTTGGTAGGAATTAGCCCAATGAAGTCTCATACTTCGTCGAAGGAAACTTCCACGCATGACTGTTCCCGTCGCCGAGCGTGTGAAGTTAACAGCTGGAGCGCAGGGTTACATAACTGGCACATTTCGCAATGTGCATCCCCACAGCTTGGTCCCGCCGTAGCTTACTGATAAAAGGACTACTAGTAAACCTTCTCGCTATATCAGAGTACGACAACAGATGGCAGGATGCCACAGCTGTCATTGTCCCTACCTATGAGCAGATTCGGTTCCTTGTTAGTCCAGGGATCTCAAGTACTTGAACAGATAAAGCTCGCTTTAGCCTTCGCTTAAAGCGGTAAGCCCGACTACTTCGGGTCGAGAAGGGCTTGAAGCGCCCACGAGTGTCGATTCAGGCAAGTTGAATTATCCTGACTTTGTCTGCTGTTCGGCAGGGCTGGCACTTGGAGATCTCCCTCCTTGTGATCGTGTCCTCACGACTCTGTTTACAGGCAACACAGGTTCGTGTGGAGGCCCGTCACTTAGATGATGGGCGTAACGCTTGGCAGGCCAGCAATTGTCGGTACTTGTCACGGTCACGGCTGAGTTAGATCAAGCCCGTGACGGACTGCGGAATAGTGCGGTGAGGTACGTCACCTCCATGAAGGGTAGGCAGTGGAGTTGAGAGCGGTAACCACTCAGCATTGATCTGACTTCAGTTATGATCTTTGGTTTTGAATCAGCGGACTTTCCAAACATTGGATGATGGCGAAGATATTGTCGTCATTCTGGAATTCACGGTTTGTTTATTATGCTACCTGTCCACTGACACAGTCTATGCCCGAACGAGACTTGGGAAATAAGTCAACCTCCAACAACGACATGGTTTGGGTGGCGAGTAGTCGATAGGGGTCTGGTTTCGGTATGTTCCCGAGATCAGTGGCGAAATGCTCCGAATTCCGGCAGATTGGTCCCATACTGACTATCGCTAACATCTAACTTTGACAAAAGCTACAGCTCGTCATGGCTCCGAACACACAGAGGGATCACTAATCCGATCAATTCCCAATTATCCGTCTTTGGGTCTTGGACGGTTCCTGTTAACAAGAATCCAGTGTCGCCACTCGAACGGCGCATTTCGGAACGCAATGAGCCGACCATCTATTTCCCATCAACTACAAGGGCCGTCAGTAAAGGTACTAACCACTTTTGTAGTGCAGGTGAGATCTTGTCCTGATCGCCGCAAACCTTGATTTGCTGACCCCATACCGACTATAGCTGTGACCTGTCCGTTTGGTTGACATATCCAAAGGTGGTATTATGTTGCAGTGCCCCTCCCTCCCATAACATATAAACCCTACCCAATGTTGTCGTGTCCTCAACACAACAGCGATCAAATTCTCTCTGGACGAATATGCCTTCCTACTTTGACAGACGAACGATCGGGGGTGCTGATCCATCCCGTAATCGCATGCCCTCCGGACATCGCAATGCGGGAGCTCCTGCACAATTTGCCCTAATTGACCCTTCTCAACAACAAAACAGGGGTCAGCAGGAACGACACCAACCATCTCAATCGTCCTTTACTCCTCCAGGGTTCGGGGGGTATGGGCGTGACAACACCAGCGGCTCTGTTCCTCCTCCACCTGCACGCTCCTACGACCCACCAGGTTTTCGGTGCACCCGTTGTGGGCACTCTTTCATCTCCCAGGCAGAGTTGGATCGCCACTCTTTTGTCTGTGGCGCGGCAGCGCTGCTGACGGGAATGTTCACACCATACCCGGCACAGCAGGGAGATCGATATCAACAACCTCCGCCGTACTCCCCAACCCCTCACGGTTCCGGCGGTTACCAGCACCGCAATCATAACCAATATCGCTGTGTCTGATCGGGCCATCCGAGCTGCATGGGTGGCGCCGCCGCGAGAGATTACAGTGGGAGAGGTGACGTAGGATTCTGTGCAGGTGCTTCCCCATACTATATGCTGCTCCGCTGCACGTCGGGAATGTCTAGCTTCGTTGTCGGCGTGGTCACGGTGTAATTTTTCAGCTCTCATCCCTACAACTCCCGTTTTTCTCTTCCCTATATGTGTTTAGGTTTCCCACCAAGACTATTCTATGAGCCTATTTGATAGAGGATATATACAGATACTAGTCAGTATACTCTCTGCTATAAGTCTGAGCCCTGCTCCCCTGTGCTTGACTCGATCTGTCAGTAATAGAATACTTCGTTGGAATTTTGTCCCCTAAATTGATGGATGGATGATCGAGCATAGTGCTTGCTGTGTCTCGACTAGCTTGCTGTACTGCGCTCCTCTGATCCTCAGGTTGAATTCCCACATTCTCAGTCCAATTTTGACCGAGGATTCCTAAATGGGTTTATAGTGCCTCTTCGTCGACTTAACGAGCTTAGTTTCACATATGTATGCTGTAGAGTACTGGTAGCCGCTCATGCACCCGCACATAAATGCCAACCCCTAGAATTCCAGTGGCATTAATCGGACGATTCGAAAACGACCACTAAATGCACATGCGGAAGAGGAAGTGATAATAAGTCACGGACAAGAAGCGCGAAGAAAAGAAAGACGAAATTAGGTGGCCTAGTACCGACGACCCCGGCCTCCTCCAGGTCCTTGATATGGGCCGTAATCTGGGGGCGGACGTCCACCTATGAAACGGAGTCAGGTCGCAGCATGTCATACGAAAAGAAGAGCGACTCACGTGGCGGAGCTAGTGGAGGTGGCGGACTTGGCCGCCGCGTGACGCTTGGTATGACAGCATTTCGGAACAGCATCATGAGGTCGTCCGTCCTGAATATGGGTCCTGCGAAAACAAAACGATAACAGCACCCGACGAATTAATTTTCCTTTTACAGTGACCGAACGACGGGCAAAGGGATGGAACTGACCATCAAATGATGCCGGATCTGGCAATTGTCCAACAAACCAAGAAAGGACAGCAGGTAACGTAGTTGGTTTCTCATCGGGCTCTCTCCTGACCGGATGGGATTCCCTCTCCCGATCTTTCTCCCACGGTGCTGGACTACCAAAACGCCTCCTTGGTCCGTCAGTGAACCTATCACGGTCCCTGTCGCGAGGGGGTGACATCGGTCTTGCACGTTTTGCTGGTGGCGCAAACTCTGGCTTGACGGAATCCTCTCGACGCTTCAGCTCAGGCGAGGGCTGCCTCTTCGGAAGTGGCTGAGCTAGCGGCATATGTGCGGCGGACGTGATTGACAATAAGGAATCCGTACGCTTTTCAATAAATGAAGTGGAAGACGATACTCCGACCGGCTGACGACCTGCCATAGCAAATCCAAGGTCTCTCGCCGCAATGGCATCTGTGCCGAGATATGTGTGTCGCTGCGCAAAGCGCTTGATCGGAGGATCTATTCGGAAAGGGTTCATTATGTATCAACAAATGTTACGGAACGGAACTCACCCGTCGGGTAAACTTCAGCGATGCGCTTCTCGAGCTTCTGTGCAGCCTCGAGATCGCCAAATTGATATTCATAACGTGCCCACCTTTCCCAAAGCGGCCGAGCTCGCTCAGCGGAAAATGTCGGGATAACTCTCTCAAACAAAGCTCGGGCATCTGGAACGCAACCATAGTCAGCATGATCGTGAAATGGGAATTTAGTACCACATACTGTTGTCGTCATTGACAGATATCAGGAAACCAAGATATCTCAAAACAAACTCGACCTCGTCACCGAAACTTTCCAGACCTTTCTCAAAGATACGAGATGCAACCCCCATCCCACCATCTTTGTTGCAGTGGTACTCCATCAGCGCTGTCGGTGCTTATTAGCCTCGCCATTTATTACACTCTCACCCACATACCTGCAGCTTCGTATACTTCCCATGGCGTCCAGCGGTCCTTGCGGGCTTTGGCAAATATTGCTCGGAATGTCTTGAGGTCATGCGCACGACGAGCATACCGAATGTACATAATCCATACGAGTCCGTACTCCGTCCGACGCTCTTGTAGCTCTTTTGATTTAGGTGGTTTCTCGTCGGAAACCTGCGTGGCAAATGAGGAATTGGTCGACACCATTCCCGCCTCCGTGAGCCCCGGCAGCGAGGTAGCAGTAACGTTCGGAGCTCCCGCAGGCGCAGTACGACCGGACGCATCAGACGAAAACGATGAATTGGTCGAATTCACTCGGCTCTCAAGCTCTTCGAGTTCAACACGTAGGGTATCGAGCAGCTTGTCGAATGTCGTAGTCGCTTCACCTAACTCTTTGCGGCCTTCTTGCGCTTCGGCATACGCAAAATGCAATAGGAAACTCGTAGGATTGGCTTCCATACCGGCTTTGAGAATGTTCAGCGCTTCCTCCTGCTTACCGATGCTACTGGTCCACACAAATGCCATATACCTGAGAGTGATCACATGAGGGACACGGAAATTGCGCATGAAGTAAGACGTTACCATATTTCGCTATAATATCGCATGCGAATGACTGCCTTGCGATAAACCCCTTGGATGCGCGAGATCAGCGTAGCTTTGTCTTTTTCCTCAAACTCAAGTGGATTGCCTTCCTCCCATTTCAGATAGGTCTTCCAGGAACCTACAAGGGCTCTCTCTGCCGCATTAAATGTTGGAGCAGGGGGTAAGTATATGGATGGTCGCGTTGTCGATGATGCAGGAGGGGGAGGGAACAGAGGCCCAAGATGCCTCTGGAGTTGACGAAGCACGGTCCGAGCTTGCATGTACGACGGAGATAGATCAGTCATAAATTTTTTAGCCTGCGAAGTCATAAGAAAGATTCGATTAACCCAGGAGCGGATCGCACCGTGATTTTGTTCAGTGAGTTTTCAAATGTCTCGAGCTCAGACCAAAGTTTTTCGACATTTTCAAGCGGAATCTGCACGGCTCGGTGATAGACCTTACGAAGTGCATCCATCTTTTGCTGTTCCTCCCATGTTGTTGTTGTCTAATATCGGTCTAAGCATGGCGCAGATAGGGCGGTGTTAGGCGTACCTCTCCCACTCTCAGGAACTGGATGTAATCGCTCCATATATCGCCGCTGTCCTTGTCTTGACCAATGCGATTGAGAGCGAATTCGTACGCCCTACTGACTGCCTCGCGACTGGCCGGAGATGTATTCACTCGTCTAGAGAGAACGTTTCAATATACTGTACAAGCGACTATGGCCGCGCTCGTGACTGACCTGACATAAGTAAGGTAAAACTTCCACAGATCAACTAGTGGTGAAGTTCTCAAGAATCTCTTGAACAATTCTTCAGCGTACTGAAACAGACCGGGGCTCAAAAAGTGATTGAGATAAGCAATTTGGGCCGAGGACTTGATTCGGACTTTCGTCAAACCACACTACTTGAAGATGGTTGAAAAACATCATACCGTGTTCGGATACGTTTCAAGCAATGATTCGTAGGTCTGTTTAATCTGTTCAAGGTCACCCGCATTTTCGGCGATGTCGACAAGCTTGTTCCAGCCTTCCGGGTCTTGGGGATGTTCACGCAGTTTCTCGCGCAATGCATGCCACTCAGAAGGTGGGTCTTGCTGAGAATCCTGAGGCGCCTCTTGTTGAACAAGGTCGAGCCCGTGGCCATTTTGAGTAGTGTTGGAGATTGTCTTTGGATTGAGCGCGTTGAGGGCATTCAAAATTTCCTCGGCTGGCTGGGTCTTGTCACCGTTTGAGTTGTAGACATCTTGGGAGGCGATTTCCGTAGGAGTTCCGTTTTCGTTTTTTATGTCTTGCTGGTCAGACATTTCCATCATGTGGAACCGTTGAAAAACGTTTCAAAGGGAAGGTTGTACGCTTCGTAAGTCTTGCAACCCGAGACGTTACTGTTTCCCACGCTCCCTCGACCACGACCGATTCGTCCGACTTACCACGACTCGGTGGACAGCAGCAGTTCAGACATGCCATTGCGCGGCGAGGGCCATTCAGAACGTGTTAGAGATGAAGCACCATACTTCAATTGTCTTGCTGAGCTTGACGCATGGTTTGCTCAACCTCATGATAAGCTGTCTGGAGTGTTGCCTTATCAGCCCCGTCCCTTCATTGATGGTCAGTCAGACAGCCGAGGAAAGTTACTGGTAGGACAGAAATTCGAGCTCAAGTTGTGTGATTTCCTCTGATCTGTAGATCAGGTTTGCCACGATTATAAAGTCAGTGGGTCATTCGACTTTAATATATGACTACCGTCTTGTCCGATCAAAGGACCCGAAGCAAAAGTAACTCAACATCGTCCGTGAATAGGGTGGATACATGGAGTCTCCTTCGGGTCTGTGCTATACCTTCAACTTTTGGTCGCTCTGCGACACCTTTGTTTAGTGCGTTGGTCCGTCTCGCAAAGGCGGCTAATGATTGGTTTATAGTTTCTCACACCACCGGGTTACCGTCCCTCCATCTGGGTGGGTCAACGTCGCACATAAGCATGGCACGAGGATACTAGGCACTTTGTGAGCATGATCGATATGTCCATTTTATACTTTTCTTAAATTCCCAAAGGATATTCGAGGGTTCCAGTGCTCAGCCAGATTGCCTTAGAATTGTTGTCGGTCACGCCAATTGCGTAGTCACAGATTGCCAGATACCCATCTCTAAACGTTACGCGGTCCTTCTTGCCGAGCTGGCATGCCAACGTGGTTTTGACGGATATTTGCTAAACTTCGAGTCTACTCTGCTGTATGAGAGTGATCACGCCCGTGCTCTAGCAGCATGGATGTTGTTACTTAAAGCAGAGCTTCGTAATAGAGTTGGGTCCCATGCACAAGTTATGTGGTAAGTAATTAGTTCGGTATGCGTTTCGGCTTAGGAGGCTCATATAATGGATCAGGTATGACAGCATCATATATAATGGCTGGCTGTCGCACCAGAATAGACTGAATGGTTTCAATTTACCATTCTTCCTTGCGTCTGACACATTTTTCACAAACTATTGGGTGAGCACCTATGCAATCCCTTGCCAGTTCACGAGACCCTGAGGTGATATGATAGTGGTTGCCCGAAACTCAAGATTCGATGGTTCAATACTTCACGAATCTTAATCGCCCAGTCCCAGGTCCCAATCCTCTGACGGATACAACGTCTTTGTCCTCAACCAAGACGCTTCAATGCGTCTACTCAGGTGTTGATGTTTTCCCCGGTCGGGGACAGTACGGTGACAGCGGTTTCTGCTGCTACCGCGCAATCAGCCATACGATTACTCGGGGACTGAGCACTGCTCTCTTCGCGCCAGGATGGACTTGGGAGGGGGCAACACCAAATCCAGAACACAACTGGACCGAGTGGTGGAACAATGAGCGGAAAATGTGGCTTGGTCCCCTCAAACCTGGGGAGATTATTCACGTCCCGGATGCTCCGGAAGGCCCCTTCAAGCCCATGACAGCGTTCTTCCGGGACTTACCACTCCCGGATCCCTCCCGCTTTGCGTTCTATACCCACTTTTCTCCTGGTGTTGGTTACTCTTGGTTCGTTGAGGGAAAGAAAGTTCTGGATACGAAGAGAGGGTGGACGGACATAGATAAGCAATGCGCGATCGGTAATCTTGTCTGGCCGTGGCCCAGTCCTTCTTGGGAAGATATTCAGCTAGAAGAAACTGCTCTCACCGCGTCGACTCTCCTCGACATGACGGATGGTTATAATGGAGGAAACACACTTAGATTGACCCTCACGTGTGCAGGAGGCTCGAATCCAGAGGACACATTCAAATCCATATGGCTACCCGTCCAATCTCTCGTGGTGACGGCCCGGGAATCGTTTGAAGCATGCGTAGCCTACAAAACTACAACACGCGGTGACTTCGACCTTGATTTCTGCATTTATCCCAAACCACTGTCAACGGAGGAGAATAATAGCGCGGACTTCACCATCAGCGAAGCTACTGTTTCTGATCTGCCAGAAGGATGGTCACGACAGACCATCCGCTTTATCCCTACCTCGCCCAAAGATACTGTGTCGGTCGCGATAGGTTTCATAATCGGCATCGTACAGCAGAATCCTTGCGCCGAGGTTACATTCTCCCTCTCCTTGGGCCAGCTCGCCGTATATCCCACACTGCCTCCCCAATCCGTATCTGTCGGCACGCCTTCCATCACTAGGGTCGAGTTTGTCCCTACCCCGCACGCAGCCACCCCTCTCGAGGGCGTCCTCACATGGGACGTCGCATCCACATTCAACCCCATGGACGCTTACGTTGATGACGAGGAGTCTATCACGCCGGTGTGGCTCCTGCAGGACACGCCGGCCTGCCGCTTCCCCACATTCGCCTACTTTAACGTCTATGTAACACCGCTGGACCACTCTGCACGAGCGGACCCCATCAATGCGGTATTTATTGGTACTACGGGTCTCGATGGGCGTGCGAATAGGTTTTATGTGGAAAAGACATGCTTCCCTACTGGCTGGGGCGAACGGGTCGGAGCAAGGTTTTACGTCCAGGGGGTGACGGACTGCGGTGAGGTGCTACCTTGGGAGAGGTGTGCGACCGTGACAGTGGATAGTGGGGAGAATGTAAGGGGTGTCTGACGACTGCGCGAGAGTTGGATCGACAGCCCATTCTTTATATACTTGAGTATTGATTGGGAATGTGTCGTTGCCTCACGGAAATCGTCTGCGAGGACCTTATCATCCTGTTCTGTCGCTTGGAGATGGCCAGACGGACGGTGCTATGGACCCGGTGTCAATTTATGTAATGAGTCCAGCACTGGGGATGAGAGACTCAGAAATGCCAGCACAGTTAACACCCCTGTGATCCATACCTCCTCGGGAGGCACTGAAAGGTGGTATCGGTTTCATGGAAGATTCACACGCCATGATATGATTTTATACGCCAGCAAGTTCGAGTGCCAATTAGCAATGTTTTTAGCCACGATAGCTCCCATTTGGTTTGAGTGCTTGAGAATTCTAGTCCCGGTTCATTCAATGCAAACGGGGACCTGTCGAAGTTTCAGATCAGAACGGTCGAAAATACTCCATGAAGTGCAGTAGACTCGCTCATAATGCATACGAGTGGGGTTGCCAAAGAGTTATGCATTATGGCGCCAATGCAAAATGATATCTGTCATGCTCTGTGACCATTTGTGACACCATCCAGTGGTGTGACATAGATTGCACAATAACACACTATGACCGTTTACTGTAGTAGCTATAGGGTAGTGTAGTCTGCTTCGCATGGAGTTGTTCATCAAGGACCTTGCAAAGATCTATGTGGGTGACAGCACTGGAATAGTAAAGAACAAAGAATATATACATGATAGAATGAAATGTACAGTCCATATGATGATGATTAGTATGCGAGGGGTAAAACGTCAAGATCATATGGAGCAGCATATACAAGGAATGTAGCACGTCGGGATCGTGTATGCACCAGTGAATGAAAGGGCCGGCGGCGGTTGTGGCTGCGCAGGCACCTGCTAATTCTAACAGAGATAAACTCCAAGATGACCATCCGAGCATGGGAGATCAGTCTTATACAATATACTGTATGAATATATATTAAACTAAAGGGGATGGAGGGAACTCGAAGGGATATGGGTAGGCGAGACACGGAAATGTGGGTAGACTATGTACGCGAGACAATAAAATGGATGGACTATATCATGGTACAGTACAGAGAGGAATGTAATGTGTCAGCACTGGTGACCATTTGGGCCGGTCACACTTGTGACTCATATACCCCTCTGCTACAAACTATATCTGCTACCTCTGATAACACATATATTTCTTAGTTGGTTTATGCATTATGCATTATGCATTGTTAGTGCATTTTTAGTGGGAACAGCAATGATTCCACTAAAAGTCCATGCATTGAGAAGTTTATGCATTCTTACATCATGCATTATGAGCGAGCCTAGTGTAGTATGAGAACAATTAACCGATTCAAGCCGCGTGACAATTGAACTAATCACTATTCACAACAGTTCAAGGACTATTTGCCACAACAGCTGGGAAGATTCCAAAAGTCGCCTGCACCGCTTCTCCTGGAGCTTCGACCTTGGCGGTTGCAAAGCTCGTGCAAGAGCCATCATCTACCCAGACACCTGCTTGACCTATCACGCGAAGGTGAACGGGTCAATTGTCGTGTTATACACTGGGATAAAATTGAGACATACCACCTGGAACGTCGTTATATGTCCACCATTTTGCAGTCCAGAGGTGGCCGCTGAAATTTTATTGTCAGCATATCATCTTGAATGTCACACCGCTGCCATACTTGTACGTGACTTGATCACCGCCCACATACTGGTTCAGGAAGAAGTGAAGTGACACGTTGCGAGACATGAATGGGATGGCTTACGGCGACACCTGACTGCCATGGCGAAACTCCAGCGCAAGAACCCGTGCGAATTGATGTGGTGGTAGCCACAGTTGTGGTGGCTGGGGTAGTCGAAGCAGCGGGTACACTTGTGGTGGCCGGGGTAGTCGAAGTAGCAGGTACGCTTGTGGTCGCTGGGGTCGTCGAAGTAACAGGAGTAGTCATTGTGGTCGTCACGGTTCCTCCACCCGTTCCACTAGTAAGTGCGTTTTTCACGGATATATCATACCTATTGTTGGCTAGAACCCAGTTAGTTCCATCCTTGGTCGGGATTCCGACCCGTTGGTAGGAGATCACCAACCATGTGCTTGCGACATATCCCAAAGCATCACACCACCAAATGACGTGTATTGGCTCCTCGTCTGGTCAATGATTGTGGCGATCGTTGAGGCGTCGATATAACCCGAGCCAGCCGCACTGGAAGAAGCAGGAGCACCGATGAAAACCTTCACGTTCGGATTGGGAGACACAGTTTTGGCCCAGTTATCCCTGTTGCACAAATGAGCTACTCCAGGCCCGGAATGTTACCAGACGTGATGATTGATACCAGGTAGCAAAGTTCCAAGCCTTGGGCAAGTATCAACATAAATGACGTATCTGCGGTATTCCGCAATCACTTACATTTGGGTTATTATAATTGTTGAGCCCGCAGTAATTGTTGTCTACATAACGTGTAAGAAAGGGTTTTTGAAACCACCCGATCCAAAATACATACAGAACTGGACAAATACGGCGTCAAAGGGTACCGAGTTGATCGTATTACCAATGTATGCATCGGGATAGGGACATTGAGGGGCTGTGGAGGATCTTTGGTAGTTATCGGGTGCAAATCTGACACCCTGGCCCACCTGCGGTGATGTAATACCTTGGGGGCCACCTATAAGCAGACGCACGACCAAAGTAAACATAGTACAAACGGTTTGTTACCGCCATTCATCAATTGACGGAGCGTTGTCAAGAACGCAGTGAATCCTGTTTGCGATCCACCCTCGATGTCCATATCGATCCTTCTTAACGTTAAGCCTCCCATTGCATGTAATACCGACGATGACGCCTTACCCATCCAGCACCGCATCACCAAATGGACGAGTACTGCTGGTACCACCAAGAAAGAGGTCCCAAATTATCTGTGCAAAAGCTTGACCTTCGGCGTCGTCCGCAAAGGACGCTGAGCCAGTTGCACCACCGAGCGAGATGGTCACGATCTTGCCTACATTCTGGCATGCCTGGATATCCGGCGCGAGGAACGTGCAGTTTGGGAGTTGGGTACCAGGAAAGGCCCCATTAGATGATGTACTACACGTCTAACAGGACTCGAAGTGTCAGCCATTTGTCATGTTAGAAAGAGCAACATATTTGAACTCACGTTGGCGAGATTTACGGATGGTAAGCCGCCTGTCGTATTAAATTCGTCCAAAAAGGCCATCGGAATAATGTCAACGGTGGCATCCTGTCATAAATGTTGGGCTGGGAAACATTGGAAAGATGGAAGGGCAGTAACCTACCTTGCAATAGTATGAAATTGGTTGCTGCCAATTGGCTGTGTCACTTGGATTGGTAGCACCGTATGAATTCTGGCCCCAGTATCTAACGCATCATGACAAGTTCAAAGAGATGGCGAAGAATCAGATATCAGTGCTTACATGGCTAGCTGGGATGAGATGTGAGGATAAGGAGGTTGATACCGAGTAACAACTCACGTTCGTGTTTACAGACATGCTAAATGCCCCCACACTAGGCAAGGACAAAAGGAAGATTGCAACCAAGTGTTGCATAGTCATGACTTGTCTTCCCTGTGGCAGAGCTTGCATGGCCGACTTTGAAGGACGGCTTAGACGAGACATTGAATAGACGTGGGTTGATGACCCCTCAATAGACGCTCTTGCTCGACCTTTTATCCGTTTCACAGCATAAGATTGGGTGAACTTCAGCAAACGTCAAGCCCCAACAAATCCACCAAAGGGTAGTGCTGGGCCATATGCCAATGACAATGCAGGAAGGCAGAGGAGCTGACACTTCCACATCTGTTAAAATCCATTTGCCGGATGACAGCTATCACAGGACGAACAAAAGGATTGGTGGCCACCGGACTCAACAACTTTGCCAAGTTTGGTTCTGCTTTTGGCATGTACCCCATCAAATTACAGGAACCCCTGTGGTCACGAGTAGCACAAGGGGCAGCACATTACCCCAGGGCCTTCCTAAGTAAGAATACTGGCGAATCCGGAGCCATAGTAGGTTTGATGTCTGGAGCAGGATTTGCCGCATGCACTCAGGGGACCACATGGTACTGTGAATTGGTCTGCTATTTATGGAGCACTACCAAGCCGCTAGGAAAGGAAACTTGCTCTCGACCCTCGGGTACGCAATCCCGAAATGTGCAGATCAGACCCAAAGCTTGAAGTTGTCGCACATGATGGAACTCGACTCTCGTCTAAATTATGCAGCCCAACTATGCCTCCGATCCTTCTTTTTATACGAGAATCGGAGACTTCATCTTTGCCAATGGTAAAACTTATTACGGGTAGTAATGTGCGTTATGCGGGTGGTTTTTTATGCCACAAGTTTGGGATTTAGTGATTGGGCCTCGTCAAAGATCTTACTCTGACGCCACGAGTTCCTGCGATGTCCGGTCACAAGCAACAGCGGATAACCCTGCATTCCCACGGAAATAACGAACTTTCTTGTATCCCGGTCCCGTTACAGGATCTCTCTCTTCCATCACATTAATATATCCTGATCAACGGCCTCTGTTCACGTTATTGATAGTGTGGATAGTGGATTCGAGGAAGCCCATCGAATCCGTCCTCTTTGGGACAGCGGAAGATTGATTCTCCTATCTGGCCGCCTGCGCTCTTCCTGGGTGCCTGGACCTCTTCCCCTACCTCCTTTCAATCGATTAGCATCGCTTCTAGATCTGTTTTGGCCTTCCGACGGGCTATATGCACGTCTGCGATCATCAACTGGGAGCTAGAACCTTTGGCACCGATGCTCAGTGGATGCACGCTATCAATATTTCCGTCTATTCTCGGCACTCCACCCATGCTTATCAGCTCATACACATCACTGTCAAACTGTATTCACAGAGCAATAAAGGCATGCAAGGCGAGGAAGGGCGAGTATATTTAAGTACCCAGGTCGCCACTTGTCTCACTGCGGATAGATATCTAACACGTGTAGTCAGAGAATAAGGTGCCTGTGAGCACCTGATAACAGATGCGTATGCACAGGCAAGCAGCACATCTCGTTTCTGACAAACCAGTCGAAAAAAGATGATTGATAGGGATGGTGGTACACGGACGACAACGCGCTAGCCTAGCAACTCCAGTCCAGTTGTTCTCAGCCTCGTTCAGCAGGCCGTACATACAACACCTTCATTCCACATTCCCACAGACGTGGCAGCATCAAGGCACCACTCATCAAGACTAGTGTCCATACCTGAATGAAAATCCACCACCCCCTCCACCAGCCTAGAAGAACTGTGAGAACGGGTGCTCGCCACCTCTTCCAAAACCACCTGGGAAACCACCCTGGAATGGATTGCCACCGTGAGTGTTGGGGTCATTTGGATCATCGCCGTTATCGAAGCGCTGGCGAAGTTCTGCGGTAATAACGGTTGTCACGCAGTGTTCCATAATGCTTACATCGGGAAGACTCACCAGGATTGCTGAGGACTTCGTATACTTCGTTGACGGCAGCCGTTTTTGATTCTGAGCCGCCCTTGTCCGGATGTGCAATCATAGCGGCTTTACGGCTAATCGTAATGTGAATACACATTGATACCGACATAAAGAGAGGATCGCGCACAAGGCCTTCTTGATGGTCTTGGCATCGGCATCGCGCGCAACACTCAAGATCTTGTAGTAGTCTTTTTGTTTCGATTGCTTCAGGAGCCGTTGGGCCCTCTGCAACCGACCGAGTACCTAAAGGACTGCACAGTTAACGAACGATCAATCGGAGCAAATGGCAAGACACCTACATCACGACCACTCCTGCCACTACCTTCCGCTGCTCTCTCGAATGCTGATAGCATCATCCCATTCTTCACGGAGGAGCAGCGCTTCACCCTTGCCGATCCACCCGTCAACCTTTCCACTTCCCTCAGACATCATTTCGCTTGCAGCCCTGAGAGCACCTTCCGACATAGCCAAGAGGGCATCACACCATACTTCACCCTTCTTCGGTAGATTGAGCTCGGTGTAGGCACGATACATCGACCGTAGGATGTGCGCGCGGCGCGGACTCGAGAGTCGGACATCGGGGATAGGTGTAGAGGAGGATAAAGCGAAAAGTTCGGATGAACCATGTGTCTGAATGGCATCCTCAAACGTAGATGCAAAACCGTCTCCTGGGAACTCCTTCGATGGACCAGTTACGTGTTTTATTACACCCATCCAGTCATTCTCTTGGTTGAGTTGGTCGAGTTTAGCGAAGCCCTTGTCGAGTGTCTTCACTAACCTGTGGGCAGGCTTACAAGAAGACGAGTCGGGATCTAGATGTAGGCATTGCTTGAGAGGAGCAAGATGAGAGGCATGCGAGGAAGAGGATTGGGAAGGTGGGGGAAGGAAATATGGCAATCGGAAAATGCGCATGC
>JBBPJV010000443.1:0-22810 GCA_038088915.1 Sutorius aff. eximius
AAAAGCGATGTTAGACGTGGAGGAGGAAGGGGAAGAGGCGGAGGTGGAAGACGTGGTGTTGGTACCCCCGACCAAGTCAAAATCGATGCCAACCGCAGGGAAGGGCAAGGCGAGAACGATGATGGCCGTTGGCGCCGACGAGGACGTGGATGCGGTACCGTCGAAGAAAAATCGGGGCGGGTCTGAGGAAAAGAAGGGCACTCGCGGGCAGGTTAAAGAGTTGGTTGCCATCCGATTGATGACGACTGGCGTGACGCTTTCAGACGATGTTATCAAGGTTAGTATTCTTCGCCAAATATAGGGGCGAAATGCTGAAGCCGAATGTCTCAATGTCACAGCGTCTCACGAAACTGAGCGTACAGATGACGATGAAACCAACGGATTGTACCCATCTTGTTGCCAAGGGCATCGTTCGGACGGAGAAATTTCTCTGTGCCATGTCTGTCTCGCCCTACATCCTAACCGAAGAATGGGCGAATGCAAGTGCCAAAGGTGGCAAACTCCTCCGTGCGTTCCGAAATTTATTCTGAAAGCCTCCTCTCGTTGCTAACCCCGCCCGTCGTCCTTTCTAGCTGAAAAGGACTACTTCTTGTCCGATGCTGCCGCGGAACAAAAGTGGGCGTTCAAGCTCGCAGATGCCATGGCGCGAGCCAAGAGACAAGGGGGCGGTTCGAGCCTGTTCAAGCAAATGACATTTTATGTGACCCCCAAAGTCTCTGTCGACACCAAGCTACTGAGAAACGTCGTCTCCGCTGGAGGTGGCCAAGTTCAAACCTCCACGATGCCGACGGCGCGGATTCTGAAAGGCAAGGCGAATCGATACGTCGTATCGTGCCCAGAAGACAGGGCGATTTGGCGGCCGCTCGCGCAAGAGGGATTCGAAATCTACTCGCCCGAGCTGGTGCTGAGGGGTGCGCTGAGACAAGAGATTGAATGGGAGAGAGAGGAATGTCTGGTTGCTGGGTGATCTCAATCTAGTGCGAGACTCGGCGTGGTACACACAGAACTATAAGTTGGTTTGCACTCCTGCATTCCTTGTGGTGTAAGGGTAGATCTATCGGAACGGACTGTTTTTTTTTTTGGTAGCGAAAAAATACCAAGCATTGACACAGCCACTGTCCAACCTTGGACCAGACGCATCATGAACGCCAACAGAATAACAGCTGCACTCGTCCGATTTCCTATACGGAATCTAATCCCTACACCCCATGCTTGTGTTTTTGCACGTCATGCAAGCACCAAATCGACCAACGACGAGCACACGCTTGCAAAGTCGGCCGACACGCTCACCGCACTCATGGGCTCGACGTTCGGTCTCGGTGCCAAATCCACCACCGTATCCACCTCTACTAGTACCTCCTCGTCATCGTACTTGCCCACAGTCAAACAGGCATCGGACACGCCCGCAAACGGTACCACGGCCGACATGTTCATCCCACCCGCACACGACCCCCTTCTAGGTTACATTACCGCCGTCATCCAGCAGCATGGTCTTCGCGCACGCGCCGCACGCATCGTCTCTCGCATGCTTCTCCACATACACACATTTACGCGTGCACCCCCTACACCCATCGTCCGGGAGGCGATCATGACCGCCGCCCCAGCCGTCCGCGTCGTCTCGTTCAAATACGGGACAAAGGTCATGATGACGCCGCAGCCACTGACTGAGAAACAGCGTGTTCGCGCGGGGCTCAAGGCGATCATTGCGGCGAGCGAGTCAAGGGCGGGCCAGCGTCTCGAGGTGCGACTAGCGAGGGAGATGATTGCCGTGGTTCAGGGAGAGAGTAGATCGCTAGGTGAAAAAGAACGTTTGCACAGACTGGCGATGGTGAATAGGTCGGTCCTATTTTCTTTCGCGGTTACATCTTGTCGATTGAGTGTTTTGCTTCAGAGGCAACCTGCGCAGATGATGTGTTTCACGCTCGGATGTCTGCGAGTGTCTGCTCGCTTTAAAATTATCCCTTTTTTCTCTTGGTGTGAACGCGCGGGATTGAAATGAAGTGTTGGTAGGGTGATTTGAGCTTGCTGATGAGCGCGTTCACACCGTCAGAGTCGTGTGCTATATTGGGGTTTGCTGTCCCTCTCATAGCATACGCCTGTAGGTTCACCGGCCATATGATCATGCGGAGACTGCCTAACGACAGCGATTGGGCGAGAGTGCACACCCAGGACACATCGGCATGCGTGGGCGGAGCGATACGGACCGTACAAGAAGGAAGCATGCCTTCGTGGCGGTCGTACCCAAGACCGTCCTATCTTGATATTATTATCGTCAGCGATATCTCCACTTCGATTGGGATTTCCTTGTTGGGCTATTCCCCAGATATAAGAGCGACTCGCCTCCGCATCCCTCTTCCCCTCCCATCGTAGCACCCTCGACTTTATCCTTTCTCCCTCTTGCACCCACTCGGTTCCTGATCACGATTCTAGCACAGGTTTAGGATCCACGTGCCCGTCCCTTTTGCCTGGCCCTCATCCTTGAGTGGCATTCACGTTTGGACGATCCCTAAACGCTCAGAAGGACCGGTTCCCTCGTCCTCGTCTATTCTTGTCCCTTGCCTCACCCCAACTCATGTGATCCTATCGGGGAGTCCCAGGCTGGAGGTGCCCTGAATAGCGTGTGGGGTAGTGGTGTAGGTCTAGTACGAGTGACTACCTAATGTGCGTACGATGAGCAGTCACTGCGCCAAGACCCCCACCGGTGCACCGTCCTTGTCTCTTCGTAGCTTTTCCTGTTCAGAATGCTCCTCGTGATACTCTGCCTTTCCCTCGCCCGGCAACTACCCACGATGCACCCTCACCTTTTTTTTTCCAGTTCACGCGCATTTTCCTGGGAACGCACTCGCAATTTACTGGAATTGCTGCCCGAAATAGTCTCCCGAGTCTCTCCTCACTCCTTTGGTGTCTTCCCATATTGTCCCGTGAACACACGGCCAAACAACAGTTGCAGGGCCAACTCGTCAATCACCGATCCGCTTGCTATGAACGCGGCGGAACATGACCATACTGGACGGGTTCTCTCGGATGAACCGTAGTTTGCACAAGGGTTATCGACATCTCTACGGCCATGCGGAGCGTGCGCGGGAGATCGATTATGGGCGATGTCATGGGTGTAGCCTGATAACAAGGCAAGGCTCGAAACCCATCATCCTTGATGATCACCAGTGTCATAAGCGTGACGAATTCCAAGGGCTTCTCAACAGAATCAACACGGATCACATTTAGTCCCACGGATGTTCAGTCAGATTTGTAGAGTCCGCCATGCGACCTTTTTGAGTGGGTAAACATTTGCACTCTCATCGGCGTACCTATATGAATGTGTTGGAGATTTGCCCATGTCTTAACCTCGGATCCGACAGATATGTGTGAGGCGCCCATCCCACTCCCTCGAGAACACGACCTAATGCTGATTGTTACTTTAGGCCGATCGTGGGATCGCATTCGGCGACAGACCGGCCGCGCTCCCAGCCTCTTTTGGTGACTCAGACCTACCTGCTCGTTCTGTTCCCAGCCCACCCATCCTCACACCACCCTCGGGGGTTTCACGCCGGTTCACTTGCTTTCCAGTATAGGCATGACAGTGTGATCGAGTAGGAAATGCGTTTTAATTTCAGTGCCCATCTCTGGATCTGGCGAGTGTAGAGTGGTAATAAATACTACGAGACATTGGTTTCTATATATGGTGTGATCGAAAGGAACGTGTAGTCGTCACGAAACGGGTCCCGGTCTGCGCGCAAGCGCGGCGGCCTGCAATGCTCGGCAGACACCCATAGTGAATCCAGCGAGTGCTTTGGTGACAAAGTCGTTTCTACAAGGGCCCGCCAGGGGACTGAGGTCACCACATCACGACGTGCATAGAATATAGCAAGTACGGTGCGTTTATGATGTATAGAACGGGAAGCGACAGCTTAAACATCGAGAATGCCAATAGCACTCATGCCATATTGCCATCCCATAATATCTCCCCATACAAGCGCCCTCGAGTACGATCGTTCAAGCGGATCTGACCACCTTGCTACTTAGGGATCCAATGGCTTTGCTCCGCGCTCCGTGCCGGGAAGACTAGCACCTGGATCCGTGCGTTCGGACTCGTGCGTCGTGTCTTTATGATCCAACGTGCCACTGAATATGATGGAGGTGTTAACGTGAGTGTGGGATGTGTGCTCGAACCCTATGCCTTTCGCAACACGGATGATGATCAATAGCTGCGCAATGCCCTACACGGATCCTTGTCATGTCACTGCAATAGCAAGCTTGAATTTTGAACTCGCCTGAATGTGGCTGACTGACAATAGCACAAGATTAGAGACGTTGGAGTGCAGGGCGAAGGAAAAGATATAGATGATGCCGAACACAGAATAGAGCGAGGCAGATTCAACGACCATGATCGCCACGGTCTCATAGGGACGAACGTGTTCTCTTCCGAGGACATCTTTCATTGTCTTTCGGTAGGAGAATAGGCGGCCAGCGACGAGGACGGTGTAGATAATGGTCAGACCGACTTGAAGGCAGAGATATGCCAATTCGGAGTTGATGTTGTAAAAGACGGCACCACTGGCTTCGGCGAGGACAAGAATAGACATTGCTGGCGAGGTACTACGGCATCAGTCCCGATGGCTATTGACAAGAGATGGGTAAGAGGGTCGTACCAATCATCGCTGCGAAGAGCGTGCTCATGGGCACAACGATATATCTTTCCCAATCCCAGATGATGAAGCAGCGGTGAAGCTGTCATGCGGATAAGCGAGCGAAAGGTGTACGAGAAGGAAGCCTTGGGGGATCACGGACCAATAAAACCTGCATGAACCATTCCATGACGAAGTAACTACGACACGCAACTTGAGTGACAAGTACACGCGTAGACCAAAAAGGACATACCAGGTCAATGCCACCACATTGATTGTGTAGTTCATCTCGTCGAGGATCAATGCAGTCGGTCCACCGGAAATATTTCGCAGGTCGATCCATATCATCTCCGTGTATCGGGCGTTTCCCGCGAACCCGATCGTTGCGAGGAGAAAGGTGATCCAGACGTAGCCGAGCAGAACACCACGGTTATGAGCAACCTGACCATCAAGGCGTGGTCTCTGAGTTAGGGCGATCGTCGCCTGAATGGTCAAGAGGAAGAAGATGCCTAGCAATGCCATCAAGTTTCGTTGAAATGATCAGCGAACGATATGAACACTCACCATATGACACCGCCGACAGCGTCATACCATCTAGACGCGATCGCTCGAGCCACAGGTCGGTGTCGGGAGCGTATGAGGACATGTTTAGTGGCCAAATACCGAGTTATGGCGCCGTCGAGGAAGGATGCGACAGTGCACTTTCGAAAATACTGAGAAAACACTGGATTAACGATCAAGAACAAGGGACTGGGAACATACGGGCAGATCCTCGTGTGATAATGCGAGGTTGGTGACATGGTTAACTCCATGCTTCCTGTTTATCAGCTCCGTCCAACTGCGGTATTGCCGTGCGACCTACCCAACATGAATGGCATGATAGGCACGAGAAGACGCTTCTTACGAAACCGGGAACTTGTGTTGGCGGGTGGCCTTCCACCACTTGGCATGCGTGCTGGAGAGCTCGTCCATGAGCTTGGCGTGCCGAGGTGCCGATAGATGAGGGAAGCTGTCTATAGTGCCACCGTCCACCACAACTTGCCACCGCGTCGTGTGTAAAACTCTAAATCCTTTCATAAATTGATCCGTATCCTGGAATCATACCAAGTTGCGATCGGCCCGCTGTTCGCCATGTGTGCAACTCGCTTGCAACATCTTAGCCGCGTGACAACCCAATCACACACGGTTACATATACTTCGTCTTATGCGCACCAGGCGAGCCCCTTGCATCACCTCTTTCAGTTCTCAGAGATGGCGGCTCTTTTTCATTCGGCCCACGCAGAACTGGCCCACACCACTTGTTTCTTCAGTATGAGCCGAGGACCGAGTTATGAAACACGCAAATTTCTAGCCGCCTCGTTATCCGACTTGATTTCCGACACGCACTGGCGAGATCCAAAACTCGAGTCGTCTCATGACTGAAACGTTCACGCGGGTTTATGGGCGCATTCTAACCCTCCTACGTCTTCGGGACGCGCTACCAATCCCCTTCACACGCGGTTCGTACCTTTTGCCGTCCCGGAGTAAATTTCCCAGTTCATATGGGAGCGTATTCGACCGAGCAACCTGAACAATGTGCGATGTAGGCGGGCTCTTCGGTCATCTCGCCGATTGACTATGAACCAGAGATAATCCAGGACGGCTTTCCTGGGAGTTCATGGCCAACTCCTATTCTGGAGGTCAGGTGGATCCAAAAACTTGTCACGTCATCAACCATAGGTCCTGCGACAGTTGCCTCGATAGCACAAACCTCCGGAACTCGGAAGGATGAATCGGTGCACGGAGCATATGGAAAGGAAGGGACACGCAATCCCAACGTTTGCTGCATGGCACGAGAACGACAGCCAAGGTAGTCTATTTGCAAGTTGAGACCTTCTTCACCGTTGTGGGTGTATATTTGCATTTCGGACTTACCACTATACTTTTGCAGCGTCATAGGGCTGGCGAGTCATAAGGATCACAAAGGGGTGACAAACACCTGGTCCGCCCCGCCAGTGTCTGCCATTCATGAACTTTTCTTTGAATTTGTTACGGAGATATATTCGGCACAGTGATGCAAATATTGGAATAGTATGCAGGCACTGACGCTACAGCTCCAATGGCGGTTGCTTTCTAGGATATTCAAGACCAGACTCTTTGGATATGATTACGGTCTGCCCGTTCAGACAGGGTAACCGCTAATGAATGCCTACGATCAACTTCGTATTTCTACTCATAATGTGGTTTTCGAGCCAGTGGCGGCTTCCGCCAAGGGAGAGTACCCACCTCTATGCCAGTGGGCCTTCTGGGCCATTCGTTGTGGACCATTGGATGGAGGACATATGGGTTAGGCAAACATTCACCTGTTTTATGACGATCGCCAAACGCTCAGTAAAGGCTCGTATTCATGATCGTCGCCTTATGAGGAGCATTGCAGCTGAGTCCATTATGACTACCGCAATTCTGGAACTGCATGCTTATTGGTTTTTTAATCATTTTCACGTTTTTAGTGGCAGAATAATGGCGATGCCCTACTTTACTATAAGACGGAACCCCCCTCTCGGCGGCCTTGTAGTCTAGAGGTACGATACTTGCTTTGGGCGATATTGCGACTGCAAGTGGCCTGGGTTCGATTCCCAGCAAGGCCCTGCGGTACTCTTTTTCTTTGTTGTTTCTTATCTATTGTGCACGGACTCCCGCACGTTCTGATCCGACCTTGACGCTCCTCAAGTCACACCTTCCATCTGATAAGATAACACCGCATAGTGCGCCGCCTCCGGTTGCCCGATTGATCCTGATTTTCTCCGCCGAGCGTCAGTTTCCATTAGGTGGACAAGATCCGGCCCTCAACGGGGTTAAGAGGGTCTCCGTCTGAAGCCAAGCAAACCCCCATAAGTTTTGGGTTGCATACACTTGGGTAATCAAGGCACAAGGAGTGAACTACAACATAACACAACGGTACCTCTCGCGCCTGACTATCCACTTCGTAGGTAAGGAAAGATACCTCTACGACAAAAGCTATCGGTAGTGGTCGTGCCAAGATCTTGAGCAGGATGTCGATGTGTTCCGTAAGGCGAAGAGCACGAAAGGTTAGCGTGTATCCCCTTCGTATTAGGTTGATTCCCCCGCGCATTGTTTCATGTGTAACGTGACCTCGAGCAGTTCTCGAGCGCGTTTCATGTCCGTCTGTCCGTCTTATTCGCATCCCAGATCGAACCGAACTGGCTCCGCACCACGAGTGGCGTGCCAGTAACAGCGTGATAAAAGTCGGAGGCACCACGCGGGCACTACAAAACCTACCTTCTAGGGTATAGTATGCCCGTGCGGAATGCGAAAAACATCGCAGAGAGCACGGATCTGGTGGTATATAGGGCGATGGGGCTGGTCTGGAGAAAACAGGGGTATTGGTGTCAGTAGTGTGGAAGTGGCAGGTGTCTGTAGCACAGGAATCACCAGCAGAATCACCATGACGTATGTACGTTTGATCGAAGGCGCCACCGGGGTCCGGGATGTCAAGGTGTTCACGAGAAAGGCTGCCTGCAGTCACCCAAGCATTCTACAAACTTGGGTGGATGGTGCACAGACGAAGCGGGTTTTGGCTGGTTATTCGCCCCAACAAACCGAGTACATCGGGGAACTCGGGATTCAACCTCGCAGGAATCGGAGACATTGCCTGGCCAGATCATATCCATTGGTTTCGATCAAATGCCTCAATCATGAAGCCTTTCCGACTTGAGGCGAATCGGGGATTGACCCAGATATCGTCTGCTAGGCACTGATTGTAAGCAGACGTTCAACCAGCCATTCGGGAGAGAAGGGATCCTTTTTCAAATGATGCCGTGCCGTGTGACGGTTGCTAGGAGTTGGAGTTAGTGAGCCATTAAGGCGTAAGGAACCGTCATAAATACTGCCAGCGGACCAGCCCGACACGCCACATGGACCCTTACAATCAAATGCACGCTCTTGTGCTCGAGGCGGGTCAACTTGCTACGTGAGCCGTGTCGTTTACGCGCAAAGTCGCATCGAGTGTTTGGGGTAGTCCCGCTGTTGTCGTTATACGAGATAAGGACTCCTGAGCCAATCGGCGTTCAGTGCGGGGAAGGATCGATGATCGCGGAAGCCCATCGTGATCCTCCGCCCCATGATCCTTTTGTGAGCTGGACACCTGATCTTACATAAATACATTTCGGGGCCTCAAATATATATACCCCTCTGGCAGGCTGTCTCTCATCGACTCCTCTCATCGCACACCCATCATGTCCTCCGTCTTCACTCACGAGTTCAATACAGCTCCCTACAAGGGCAAGGTCTCCTTCAACACCGGTCTCTTTATCGACGGTCAATTTGTCTGTGGCTCCGAGGGCACAAGCATCGAGTACAGTTTACTCCATACTCCCTTTGACCGTCACGTCTAACAGTTTCGCACTTCTACAGCGTTATCAACCCAAGTGAGTGTCACGCTATTGTTCTGTCCCCCTTTCAGTCAACCATGTACATCAGCGAACGGTAAGGTCACCACTACTGTTTCCGCGGCCACCACCAAGGATGTCGATATTGCTGTCGATGTTGCTCAGAGGGCCTTTGACACTGTCTGGGGTTTGAATGCCTCGGGTGCCAAACGTAGTCTCCTCCTCGGAAACCTTTCCCGCTTGATGGAGTCTCACGCAGACGAGCTTGCCGCCCTCGAGGCGCTCGACAATGGTGCGGCTACCCTGCATGACCTGCTAGCCCAGTAATCGAGAGTGGCTTTGCAGGCAAAACATTCTATTGGGCCAGGAATGTCGACGTGGCCGCTTCTATCGATTGTATTCGCTACTACGCCGGTTGGGCAGACAAGATCACCGGCCAGGTGCAAGAGGCGCGCATTTCCGATGAACCTCTTTCTCGAGCAAATTTCCTCATTAAACACTAACAGACAACCGAAGCTAAACTTACCTACACGCGTCACGAACCTATCGGCGTGGTTGGTCAAATCATTCCATGGAACTTCCCTTGTGAGTAGGTGATAGTATCGCCATGGACCGACAACTCACTTTTTGTATCTCTACAGTACTCATGTTGGCCTGGAAACTGGGCCCGGCCTTGGCAACTGGAAACACAGTTATCCTCAAACCATCTGAGTTTACACCCCTGACGGCAATCCGCGTGGCCCACCTCATCAACGAGGCTGGCTTCCCCCATGGTGTCGTCAATATTCTCACCGGTTATGGTAACACTGCCGGACACGCCATCTCTCACCACATGAAGATTGAGAAAGTCGCCTTCACTGGTTCGACGCTTGTCGGTCGCAAGATCTTGGAAGCATCCGCAAAGAGCAACTTGAAGAACGTGACATTGGAATTGGGTGGGAAGAGCCCTAACATCATCTTCGATGATGCGGACCTGGAGCAAGCCGTGCACTGGGCCGCGTTTGGTATCTTGTTCGTCCTTATGTATCAAACCTTGAATGAAGCCGAGTGACTGACATCACCACAGCTGGAACCACGGCCAGACATGTTGTGCTGGGTCGCGTATCTTTGTTCAGGAGGGCATCTATGATGAGTTCCTCAAACGTTTTATTGAGAAGGCCAGGTCACTCAGGGTCGGGGACCCATTCAATCCCGAGACTTTCCAGGGCCCTCAAGTCTCGGAAATCCAATTCAACGTCGGTAGTTTCGACGCTATTACACCTCGCATATCTAATGCGTTTTGAATGTTATAGCGCATTATGGGCTACATCCAATCCGGTAAAGATGCAGGGGCGAAGGTCGAGGTTGGCGGTGAACGTTACGGCGACGAGGGTTACTTCATTCGACCCACCATCTTCACCAACACTTCTCCGGACATGAGGATAGTCCAGGAAGAAATTTTCGGTCCCGTCGGTGTTGTTATCAAATTCAAGGACGAGGACGATGTGGTTCAACAAGCCAATGACACAGTGTACGGTCTTGCGGCAGCCGTGTTTACGCAGAATTTGAACCGGGCAATCAAGACGGCGCACCGACTCAAGGCTGGCACGGCGTGGGTCAACTGTATGAACCAGTTGAATGCGAATGTGCCTTTCGGCGGCTTCAAGCAGAGCGGTATTGGGAGGGAGCTAGGCGAATATGCGTTGCTTAAGTGTGTATCTTTTTTATTTCAATCTCGTATGCGTTGCTGAGATGCAATACTAGCTACACTGCCGTCAAGGCCGTGCACATCAACCTCGATCACAGGCTGTAAAACATTGGGGAACACGAGCACAAACGAGGTCAAAATCCAATCGATGGATGTGTATCATTCTTGGACTGTCAACCACTTGTAACATTTTTGCCTCTTCGCTGTATTTTTCTTGCGTGGTCAGTGCGCTACCGGCGGCTAGTGCGTTATTTGGAGAAATATGTCGTGTACAATATTCCGTAGGCCAAAACAATTGCCTGCATCTTCCAATGCGAGGACGCTGTTCGGCCACTCCGCAATGAGGGTTCGAGTCGCGGACAAGGCGAAGGAAATTCACTTCTGCCTCCCCGATCCTTGAACCGAGTGTCCACCAGCCACCCATTCATTTACTGCCAAGTCCTGGAACGAAAGCGAAACGTTTGAACCATGACTAGGTTAGGGGCCGCTGAAACGGCAGGAGCGGTGATCCTGGCCTTCAAATATAAGTCAACCATTGCACGGTGACTGTCTCGTTTCTTGCTTCTGCTTCAGTGGGTCCCAGCCGATCAACTGATTACTAGATGATCCCGCCCTTGGGTCGACTCTTCACACAACGGTAACGGCCAGTCCCTGCCCCCCGTGTTCCACGATCGGTAAAGAAGCCTGTGCGTGAAAAATACGAATAAGTCACTAGATGGGTTGGTCGTGCATGCAGACAGGCGGTATTCGAATGGTTGTTCAGGCTTTTGAAGTTGAGCGACTCAAGAAGCTTGAATGAAGCTTTGGGCTGGTCACGTAAATACTGAATTTCAACTTCGATTGAACCGATTTGCTCGCCGTCCAGCTTTCGCGCCATCATCCTGAACCATTAATGGCTTCAAATGCACCCACTACCTGGACCTTCGGTGGAAGAGATTCGGTGTACTCTCACCCAGTGACTCCTCGTTTCGACAGTCTCAGACTCTGCCAGGTTGTCATCTGTTCTGCTCCGTGCACCCCACACTGCCTCTACGGCCCCAAACCTATGTTCGATCGAAATCATGCATGAGATTCCTCACGTCAATCTATCTGAAAGGATCACATTTCATGATCCCCGGGTGAAGAAGTTCTTCTAACCCCATAACCATCCTTGTTTTTGTCCATATCATGTCGACCCACTAACTTTATTGGTAGTATTTCATTTTGTTTTCCCATTGACCTCAACTCTGGCTTTGCCCAATTGAAGTTGAAGCTTTGAACGTTGCGACATTGAGCATCCAGCGCGGAATACTGCCACCCCACGGGTCTATCCTGGGTTTAGTCGAGCGACGATAAACATTGACCATCACCACCACCATACTCTCTTGGCGCCTCCCAGCGGATCTGGTGCCCTTGGTAGTTTCAATGCTGGGGAGTATCAATAACGACTCTAATTCTCAGTCGAACCTCCTGCACACAGGAGAGATCGTACGGGCCGCCCATCGTATGAGATGACTCCTTGCGAATATTAACATACATTGGTTTTAGTGGATTAATGAGGTTCAAAAGCCCGTCCCGACGCCTGGCTTTCATATCCCGGCCTTTCCAAGACAGCCAAACGGCCACGGTTAGTTATTCATCTCTAGAGTTTTTGATCGTCGAAGGCACTCAATGTATCATATTTCAGTCGCAAGCGCTGTCACATTGCTTCACGACGGCCACAGGTTTGAAACATTATCTGTTGCATTTTCAATAGGTGATATGCTTGTCGGTCGCCGTAGTGCTCGCGTTCGGGGATGGGATAAGGCTGGGCTATTCTCGAATGTGAACGAAACATTGATACGCCAGTCAGGTTGGCTTGATCTGTGTGTAAGTTAGGTCCTTGTGTAATTCTTCTCTCGACTAACGTGCAGCGTTTACAATGTTCACGAGGAACATGGTTAAGCTAACCAGATTTCAGGGATAGCATTCTTTGTAAGGAATCCGTACCTTCCACTCATATGAAGCACTCATAATATGACACGAGATGGATTTAAACCTAGATACGGACAATGTGGTTTAAGCTTCCAATGTGAGTTGCTCTGTGTTTCACCCGTTTTGTGTTTTCGTCTTCTATTTAGGTTATGTAGCAGTGATCCCGCGCGATTGATAGGTTGTTGTTGACCACCAGGTCTTGTATGGTACCAACCATCCATACGAAAGACCCATACATTTTTTGGTTTGCAACCAACATGCAGTAAATTATCCAGCTCTTACACGCCGTCGACGCCGGTTTTTTCCGCCCTCACACTTAGCAACCATGATGAAAAGGCGGGAGCGGCTTTGTGAATTCACCCTAAACGAATCCGGGTGTTAGGTCCATTGCAAAGCGTGTATCCATCCGAGCCACCAATGATGCTGCTACTAACTGTTGTAGTTAGGTCTGCGGGACCTTCCTGTAAGCCCATCGCAGAAACTGGCCAATACTCACAGGAAGGTTGTTGTTTAGCCAAGGAAGCTAACTTTTCAGGCACACGCATGTATGGCAACACGAATCGGAGAGAACGCGAGCCTTCCATCAGGCCCTAGGGACGTGATAGTCATTTTTGATGCATTGACCGGCGGCCAAAGCGAGTCACATGATGTGTCGGTAGTATGACGTAACGTAACCATCGCTTATCAGGTGCGGGGCGGGCTTCTGCCTACGTTATCTCGTCTGAATCTACGTGAGCCTCCATGGTGGAAAATCGACTGGAAGAAGATGGCCATCGAATGACTCGGCCGCATGTTCGAGTCAGGATACGGCCAGAGGAAACAGAGTCAATCCACATTCACCCCACTACCCCTGGTTCTTTAAACGGCGCCTCGGGCGAACCCGCAGCGAAAGATACTAGAAAGACCCATCCGGATACCATCAATGGTACGGCGAAGAGTACCGTGGCTTCCTCCGCTAAACTATCGTCGTTCTGGCATTTCCCAAATCTTCCGCCGACATTACAGTGGATACCTGCGAACTGGACTTGGTCGAAATGGAGGCCTGCTTTACGCAGCGCTGTGGCTGCCTGGATATGTCTCCTGTTGTTTCTCATCCCAACGACATTGAATGTGATGGGACAGGTGAGGGTTTCCATTCTTTCCCCCCGCACTTGATCCGAAGGACGTTTAGGCGGCTTTCCTCATCATCATAGGTAAATTATTACACTGGGAATCTGCCCCAAGCCACCTCCTGAGCTGATTGATTCAGCGTCATTTTTCTCTCCTCCAAGTGACCCATTTGTTTCCGTGCTACAGCGGGAGCTTGGAATTTTGACATTCGCAACATTTAGTTGGGCGTTAGTAGTTTCGCGCCGCTTGATGGTTGACTCGACGGCTGATTTTTTTTTCCTCAGTTGGTCCTGCCTGGCCATGAAGTTGGCATACCTTGCGCGTTCTAATAAGGACCCAACCGCATCTCCTGCAAGTATCATCGCTGGCCAGTACCTTGAACCAGCTGTGAGTAGGCTTTCGACCGTCGTTAATGCTTGACATTTACAAGTGGGATCTAGCCCACTGTCATAATGGCTGTATTTCTCTTTGTCTCAAGCTGCTTTTTCTTGTATATCAAGTCGCGCGTGGGTCCTGGGCCACTCACCTTCGCGTGTATCTTCGGACTTATATGTGTCGGTGAGGAACCATGACCACCCGCTGTTTGTTCGTACCAGCTAACAACTGGTGGTTCAGATATTTCTCTGACCACAGCTGTTTTGTTTCCGTACCCCTACTACATGGTTCGTCAACCAATTATGCACTCATACCATGCAACTGACACAGTCGTAGATCGGACAAATTGTTGTTCTTCCACTGACCTTCCATTCAGCCATCTCCCTGATTCTTTCCATTGTGTTATTCCCGACTTCTGAATCAGCTACGTTCGCTACACGTCTGCAAGATGTGCTATCTTTTCTCGCCTCCGCGATCAAGGAACACCGCCAGCGGTTACAACAAGATGTCACTGCTTCCGATTTCTCTGCGGCTCCGATTACTACAGCCATCAGCAAAGCGGAAGGTGCACTTGCGATGCTCGCATCTGCCGCCCATCTTCAAAAGCTCGATGTTGTTTGCTCCCGTTTTGCACCTGCAGATTATGCTCAACTTCATTCCTTAACGAGGCAACTCATTGTCAAGGCAGGTGGCATGAGTGTGTACTATACACTGATCGACCCAACAAGGGAGAGATTTCCCGTCACCCCTGCTCCATCAATCCCCGCGACACCTGTAATGTCTTCGCCGTCTCACTCTCGACCTCCATCCCCAAGCCATGACCAACCGCCTGCCAATGCGGAAAAGATGGAGCACTTTGAATCCTCGGCGGATGTGGCGAAGAGACACCCGCACCACCGCCACCAGTCCACTCCACATGGGCATCAACAAACGGGAATTTCTCATCGCAAGCGAGTACACTCGCCGCACGGGGCCCACCATCATCACTCTCGATCGCACGGTACACTCCTCCATTTGGCATTATCTCGCGCTACGAGAATGGAGTCAGCGGTAGGGGTTTTCGAGTCTCTCCATTATCTCAACCTCGAGGCTACGCATATGTCTCACCCGGACTCAGAAGCGCACGTGGCAAGAGCCACCCAATTATTGAGCACCGGTTGTCAGGACTTGCTCGAAGGTTGCGAACAAGGACTCCAAGGCGCATGCGGCTGGCTCGGTTCTGTCCTGGACAACCGCTTCGATCTTTGGATAGGCAGAGAGCAAAAGCAAGGAAATCGCACGGAGAGAATAAGAAAATACGAAGACCTCCAACGCAAATTGTCGTTGGCATTGGATGATTTCACGAACGAGAAAAGGTTTTACATCCATCGGGAGCCACCATCAGGAATGCTAATGGTTGACCTGAAGGTTCACTATCCTCGATCCCTATCGAACCCTATTCCCTTCTCCTGATAGCCCGTTGACCGAGCGCGAGATCACCCCTCATAGGCATCTCTTCAACTGCTATGTCTTTCAGTATCATTTGATGCAGTTTGCCACGAGCGTCAAAGACGTGGTATGCACAAGCATTACGACGTTTACCCTTAAGGATGCTTACCACGTTTATCAGCTCAGTGAGATAATTCGTCTGGAAAAAGAAAGAACATCTCCGAGAGTATGGTTTCCAGTGATTCACTGGTCGAAGTTAATACACCGGACGACATGGGAACCATCTGAAATGGTCGAAAAAGATGACGATGAGAATCCAGGTGCGCCTCTCTAGTTATTTAGGTCCTAAATTATGACTGACTTTTCATGGCTGTTAGATATGATCCCTGGCTTGGAGACGACATCGCTGACGGACCTTGGGCAAGCAATCCGTAGGGATCCGGATGCTTTGCCTCCCCGAAATGCACTGGAAAAGACTGTGAATTGGATGCATCATATAGCGACGGAGATGGGAGGGGGGAATGCTCTCTTCGCCCTGAAGGCCGGCATATTGACAAGTGAGAGTTTCATGCCAATAATTTCTTCGGTAGGAATACTCAAATGCTGGCTGGACAGTCATTCTGGCGTTGCCGTTGTTCCTTGAGCCGTCCGCATATTTCGCATATAGTAGGTGTGTTTCACGGTATTTCGCACAACGCTAACTACGATCGAAAGAGAACAAATTTGTATGGGCTATGTGAGTCCATGCAGTGCCTATATTCAAAGTTCTGGTATCTTAATGTAGGTAGTATCATGGGCCAGCTTACTCTCGCTCGATTCCGCGGGGACACGACCTTCGGGCTTGTAGCGCGGATAACCAGTACCTTTGTCGGGGGAATTATTGGCACTGTGATATGGTTTGTTCCCTCAGATAACGTATGCATACAATGTGAACTAATGACCACGTGCTAGGTACATTTCGACAGGGTCTGGTCAAGGGAATGCCTTCGGTCTTGCAGCTGTATGTTTAGTGTGCTTCCCATTCTTTTTCTTTGCGGTTCTCTATTGGCCTGTCTCTCCGATGACGAACTTAATTATATGGGTTACGACCGCTTTGGTGCGTCTTGTTACGGTAACCACTGACCTTGTTCTTCAAAGACTAACCAAAATCTAAAGGTGTTCGGGTACTCGTACCAAGATACACATCTTACTTCATCATCTTCGCCAGGATACGGAATTGATGTTGCATGGGTTGACATTTCTATCTGATTGTCTATCACTTCTTTCTCACCTCCTTCGATAGAAACGATTCGTCCTTGTGACAGTCGGGGTGGTGGCTGCTGGGTATGTTTCTCCTCGCTCTAACGCCTCTACACTGAATGCCTGCGTAGCATCTTCTCATTCTTTCCACCGTCAACGACCATTCGTCTGTACCAACGAAAGACCTTGTCCACCACCGCAGCAAAGATCGGTTCAGTGTACTGTTCCGTTATCTCCTTTGCAAATACGAAGAAGGAAGGCGAGATAAATGTCATCGTGCAGCACATTCTTGCCATCCTAAGCAAATTGAAGAGGTCTCTCGTGGTAAAACAAAACGTTGTATATGAGGTTTGTCCAAGATTCAGATAGTCGTTACGTTCCAACCATAAGGTAATGTGTTCGTGTATTAAAGTTCTCGCTTCGGGGCAAATGGCCAGCTGAGAGGTATCAACGGGTTCTGGAGCTGCAGATGTGTGGTATCTTTCCCTGACGAATACTATCCCGCCGCTCATAGAGTTGCAACAGCCAAATAACGAACCTATTGTCTCATTTGGCATCCGTCCTAGAGCAAATGGAACCTGCATGGGCACACGCATTCTTGAAGCGGACGCGAATGTCGGACGCGGACTTCCAGGGCGACATGCTGGCCGTCATGAGTTCGTGGTTTCCCTTTCATTTAGATTTCCCTTGACGTCTTCGTCAGGTCTGATATCATCTTCTCTGCGGACCGGGAATCCCCTTCCCCAAGTAACACCGTGCCCACTCCTCAACCGTTTCTTAGAGCGCCAACATGGTTTGAACGTCGTACATGAGGAATCAGAGGATGACTTTGGTTTGCCAAAAGTGTTGACCGAGGAAACATTAGAGAGTCTGCAGTACTTGTACGTCACCAGCTCACTTGGTTTGGTTATGGGTTGTTTTTTTCATCACCGAGACGTCATCCTAGGATTTTCTGCGTCGGCGTGTCGACCACGTTTGGTATCGTGACACGTCTGGACAAATTGATGGTCGCAGTCAAGGAATTGGTCGGGGAACAGTACCACATTGATGGAATTGTTCTTCCGTCGTATTATCGCCGAGAGCGTGGGGTGGAGATGCGCTCCGTGTCAACAATGCCTGGATAGAACAAGTAGCGGTAACCCGAAAGTCATGCTAGATTGTAAGATTAGTATGATGCGTCTTCATACTGACGTTTTTGACTGCCGCTCTCTGCACTTCTGATTGTAACACTATGGTCTGTGTTCTACTGCAAGCTCGTGGAGTAAGTATCGTGTTGAGACGAAGCAAAAACAGCGTGGTTATGTACTCATCCTTTAACATCTATCCGTCGACTCAATGTGGTCACGTGTCGGGCACTGCCTCGCGACTCACCAAAGTTTGCGAGCTTGGTCGGTGCTCTCTCTACTCGCCATCGAAAGAGTATGAATCCTGTAACTCTCAGTTGTTGTTCTTCATTACCTTCTGGCGAACGTGACGAACCTCTACCCCAATTACGCGGGAGCGCTGCAAGAAGCAACGACCCCGCCACGGTCTGCTAGAATGTTCAACTTCGTTACCCCTCTAACTGTCGATGTATGCAGTGTAGGCGACATGCATCCATGGATTCAAAGGGGCATTGAATAAGCATAGCAACGTGAATTAGAATACACGCTCATTTTTTTTTCTCTCAAGGTGTGCCACTGACGAGTCCCAGAAGGGAGAGGACCTCTTCAAGAGTTGCTACGAATGCATTCTTCCCGTTTCAATGGGGAAAAATTGGAGAGCATCAACCAACATCAGAAAACTTGGTGAGGATGCTATCATCCCTGTAAGCAACCGCCAACCTGTTCCCTCGAATCTCGGGTTGATCGAATAGGAGCCTTCTCATGAAGATAAGTGCCCCAAATTCAAGCTGATCAGTATTATCCATGTGTTCTCCGTAAGGCTGCACCTATATCAACCTCCTTACCAGGGCCGTCAGAAAGTCGTATTGCACGACCATATTTAAATTGCTCGTCAGACATCGATCCTATGGTGGCATGCAATATCAAGCTCATTTCTCTGACATCCCTGCTTAGTCTATTCCGATACCAACAAGTCTGCGCAGGTGATGCGTACTTCAGAACTTGGCACCCCTCGCCACCGACCACGCTGGTTGCAGTAAGGCTTGCCTCGTCCTCATCTTTACAGACTAGAGTTGTGTTGATCCAAGATATCTGTGAGGGTACGTATGTAAGCCGGTTGGCATTCTAGGAAGGTCCCAAGTCCTTAGTGGAACCAAGTCCGTACGTAAGCGAAGTGGCGCGCATCTTTCTTCTCGCTACTTCGCACCCCGGCTCGGTCTCGAGAACTTCCAACGCATTCCACTCGCCCTCGCACTTTTGCTCCCGCCCACTACTCCCACAAGCAGATCGACGCACTTCGACCAGGTCAACCCTTCATTCGTCCGTCGCACACGCGTGTCGACCGGCCTCCGCATTCCAAGGGCCCTTGGCAGGATCCTCATGTTGTATCCGTGCGTTTCTATCGCCGATGTTCTCGAGAAAGATTGAGTCGGTGTTGGGTAAATACTGGTATTCAATGTACTTATCTGCTTTGTGTTACTATGTTGGGTTGGGGTGCCGCTGCGCTGGGTAGAGCGATCCGCGTGGGTTGGGTTGGACATTATGAACGCCGATGAGGCCACCTCATACATACTAGTGCAATAATAATAGTGTAGGATGATTCTGCAGATTTCGCTTCAGGCTCAATGTTCAACGTTGTAAGAATGAACCTGTGCCTATCTAGAGACTGCAATAATCCGACTAAACGTGTAATTTGTTCAGCTTGAAAGGGGAAACTGTGGCATGTGCCGAGCTGTGCCAGAGCATTCGAATGATCATGAAATTGATGCTGTCCATAGTCTTCTTGGCCTGACGATCAACGTGGGAAATCCTTGAAGGCCAGCGCTTGAGCGCACTGGCAAGCATTCGCAGTGCTAGTGTCTTGTCTCGCCCGCCGAGGGACCATTCCATACTAAAGTTCTTCACCCAATGAGCCGCGATAGACAGAGATAGATATCAGATGATGTCATTGTTGTTGACCGCTCTGACTTCTATTCTCCTATTCCCAGGACCCGGTTCACAGGATCTTGATTGAAAACGAGACGTCATTTGCGACGTGGCAGGATCATCCTCGAACGCAAGATATGCACAGCAAGAGATAAGCGCGGTAGACAAACCAAATTGATTTTGTTTGCGCTCCGAACTTCGAAGACCACAGGAACGTATCGTCCAAGAATGGGAATGATGCGGAGAATTTGCTATGCCAAGTGAACCTCCTCAGTGAGTCCCTTCTTGCGACTTAGCATCTGCATACTGTTACTGAGGAGGAGCCAACATCGTATGGCCAGTAACTTGAAAGTACGTCCACACGCCATAGGGGGGTATAGAACCTGCTCTTCGTGGATAGTATCTCCACTGTCCGGGGACCCCGGTTGAGGAGCAGCCCTCGATATGTATGTACAGTACGCCAAAGACGTTCGTATCGGGAGCCTTGGAGCCTCAATCTGGCCGCGCCTGTGAAAGGATCCCTGCAGGAACGAGTGTATCGGACTGACCTTTCGCTGCGTCGTAACATATAACAACAGTAGTTGTGCACAATACCGTTTTAGGTACGTCGCCTAGGCTGGCCTCGGTGCTCCCTAGATCATGGTGCTGGTGGACGAATTTCAGACCGTAGGGAGCCGCGCTATGCAAATTTGGGAAATAAATCTTTTCGATGTTACACACCCCGGGGCGTCAAGCATTCCCACAAGTATGTTCAATTTCTAGTGCTGCCAACGGCTACAGCCCTTCCCGCTCGAGAGTCGGGGTGTCAGTATTTCAACTCACCTGGTTGTACACGATCACACATGTAAACAAGCGTAACACTCACAACATACTTGGCAGTTTGTTGGATAATTTGACCGCCGGATTGGCATGGATATCCTTGCCCTGGTTTCTCCTTGGAATAGGACCTGGGACACTCCATCAACGGATGTTGGCATCTGCGACAAAATGACCAACCCGCACTGCTTCGTCCGGAGCTTCTCTCACTCACCGTAATCTCGGATCTAGGTCCTGACCTGAGGCGGTGATGCCTCACCGCCCGCTGTATGTTGGAAGAACTGCGCGACGGCATTGTGACTTGTAATTCCACCCAGCCTCCCCAGACCAGACCTAAATCTTCCAGGCGGGAGGGTATCGTCCTGTTGCTTCGCTCCTACAGACTTCCGACGGTAGGCGACGTGCCCGTTCCTGAGGACCCACGTCATGGGCCGATGTATCATGATGCACGTTGACAAATACCTCCATACTATTACTGGCAGCTGTACTGATCCCATGCCGCGTTCAGACACCGTCTCAGAGGCTGTCCACTGACCTGGCACCGGGAATACGTTGACTTATATATTGCACGTGCCGTTCATCTCCCTTGCGCTTTTATTGCCGACGATGGGCTGACTACAGTGTGTAGTACCTCCGTGTGCTGCGTGTTTGAGGATTTTCTGATGTCGTTTTCCATAATGTCACCAGTGTCCGAATTAGACAACTGAATGTCTAGGAACTCGCAATGTGATAAGTGTATTGTTCCACGTAGAACATCACGACGGGGGCTTACTTCAACCTGTCATACTATACTTTTCTTACTTGACGTGGTTCCCTTTAGCTCCACCTCACAGCAAAGGCACAACTATCTCCGAATGCAAATTAATTCACTCGACCTATGTTGGGTGCAGGCTATCGATCGACTGTGCACGTCACGCACGACTTTTGGCCTCTATACTTGCGGCCCGCCACTCAGTTACATCCATGAGGAATCCCCGATCGGTAAGGAAAACATCGTGTCTCATTCCCAAGGGGATGAAACGCAGGGTGGTTCAACAAAACCCGCATTATCCGCGACCGTACGCATGTTTTTGTCGGCCGTGACTACCGTCGGCGTACCAGATCTCGACTACGCAACATGCATACATAGCCCTACGCCCGCCGGGACAACTCTGCGGCTTCCGGAATCGACGTGATACATGCCACACTGCTGTGGTGTACGTTCCCGGATGGAAGCGTCCCCAAGGCAGGACTTACAGTGTTGTAAGAACTTGATGGCTCCCCCCTTTCCTGCGGGACGGCGTCGGGGAATTCACCCGCGTTCCATGGAAAACCTAAAGATAGCCAGTATTGTGATAATAATACTACACGTACATATACGACGAATGTTGCTGTAGCGAACTACAATAAACGAAATGGACCGCGTGAATACAATAAAGATCTGCCGGGTCAGAACTAGACCCTAGCCATCCAAGTAACAGGGCTTCTGCGGTCTAGCTTTGTGTCAAGGTAAGCCGAAGCTAGAGAGAACCAAGTCCATCGAAACCCCCTGGACGCGTCGGTTGATCGCGACCGTTGAACTGGCAAGTAGATAAATAAATAATAATTGCTACAGAGGGGAAACATTATGCTATGTGATCATTGAAGGCAGCGGGTATGGATGGTATATGGATACACGTCTGTTCGATTGAAGGAAACTTTTGACATGAATGATGCATCTATACGTTCCCGATTTCGCGTTGATTAGACTGAAAGATCCGTGGATGATATGTAGTCACGTCCTTATCCAAACAATCATTCCACTGCGCCAGTAGAATGGTCCCGCTCCTCCAGCACCCTTCTCGACGCTTTGAGCTACCGTGCTTGCGCGCGGAGAGCTCGCAAACATGAATTGAGGGCTCCACAGGAGAATGGTGCCCATATGAAGCACACTGCACAAACTTCCATCACGACCGAATTAGGACCGCCATCTCAGCAGAAACGACCCCAAGCCCCACAGCTGTCATCACCAAGATGGGCAAAAGATTCCAAAAAGCGAAGTCTCTTTGCCGCACGGGGATCCCCTTTTGCCCTAAGATTGCCCGCCAAAGCAAACCCGCGAGCGAAGCTGAGAACGTGAAACTGACAGCGCCAACGTTCGACGCCACAGCGAGTGCTATAGCGGCTGCACGGTCGGCATCG